>SZWC01002778.1:39279-60800 GCA_023375785.1 Penium margaritaceum | reverse complement strand
ATGCGTGCTCATTGGGCGCGCACCAGCGGACCCTCCTCTTCTTCTCCCGGTGGCAGCTCCAGCTCCAGCTCCAGCTCCAGCTCTACCTCATCTATCAGTTCCTCCCCAGCTCAGGCCTACTCCACCGCCGGTGTCACCGGCGTCCCTCCGCCCGTCCTCTACCCTTGGGGCTGGCCGTCGCCGTATGGAGCGCCCGCCTTCTCGGGCCCACCTTCCTCGGCCTACATCCCTCCTCCGTGGTTCGCCTCTCCCTCGAGCACGCCTGCTCCATCGTCTGCAGCCTCCGTCGACAGCGAGCGCCAGCTGGAGCAGTCTCTTCTCCAGCGTCTTCACCTTCGTGATCAGGGAGGTGAGGGTGTGTCTTCGTTGGCCAGAGGTTTTGCCTGTCATACTGACGCCGTTCTTCGTGGGGACCCCCCCGGTCACGTCCTTGGGTTGCCGTCCTCGTCTGTTCCGTGGGTGGAGCACTGGCAGTCTGTGGTTCTCCCTCGTTGTCTTGCTGCCTGTGCCTCATCCCCGCCCTCCGTCGGCACTGTTGCCACCTGTGGCGTCCTTCCCCATGTTCGTGTCTCTGGCGGATTCTGGGTCCTTGACTCCGGAGCCACTCATCACATGACCTCTGTTCGGTCCGCTTTTGTCTCTTTGGGTCCTGTCGGCTCTGTTCGCTTTGTGCGCACTGGTTCTGGCCAGCTCCTTCCTGTCCAAGGCGTTGGTGTCGTCCGCTTTGTCGGTCCCGGTGGCGTGCTGTTTCTGTCTGACGTTCTGTTCGTGCCTTCATTGGAACTCAGCCTGCTGTCAGTGCCGCGCCTCGATGATCAGGGCATGGATTTCTCCGCTAGTCAGGGAGTGGGCACTGTTCGTCTTCGCTCTTCTGGTCGCGTCGTCTTGCGGGGGGTTAAGTGTGCCAAGCTGTATCGTGTTCCCCTTCATGCCCCCTCTGCACCCGCTGTTGGCTTGTCCCTTGCTCACGTCGCGCCTTCCCTTTCTCCTGCTGATATCCAGCTCTTGCATCGCCGTCTTGGCCATGTGCACACTGATGCGATCACTAGCATGCTACGTCTTCAACCCGCTGTTTGCTTGTCCCCTTCCACCTTCCCTGCGCCATGCCCTCTGACTGCCTGGACTATGCCCAAGGGAAGATGCATCGTTCCCCCTTTGCCTCTTCGGACTCCCAGTCCGCTCACCCTCTTGATCTTGTTCATGCCGACGTCATGGGGCCTCTTCCCCATGACTTTCTTGGGGGGGTCGGACGTTACGTCCTGTGCCTTATTGACGATTTTTCCCGTTTCCGTTGGATCTTCGCTCTTCGTCAGAAGAGTGATGTTGCTTCTGTCATCGCGTCGTGGCTCGTTCAGGCTGAACGTGCGTGTCAGCAGTCATTGCGCGTCTTTCGCAGTGATCGTGGCGGTGAGTTCCTTGGACCCACCGCCCGGTTTCTTGAGTCCCAAGGGGTGTGTCTGGAGACCTCGGCTCCCTACACACCTCAGCAAAACGGAGTTTCAGAGCGTTGGAATCGGACCCTTGACGATGGCGTCCGCACGCTTCTGTCTGAGTCTGGGCTCTCCCCTCTCTTTGCTTTTGAGGCCATGAGCTACATGACCTGGGTCTGGAATCGCGTCCCTCACGGCCCTCTTCCCCGCACCATTACGCCCTTTGAGCGTTGGTACGGCTCTCGTGCTGACCTCCGTCTGGCTCGCGTCTGGGGTAGCATTGCGTCTGTCTGGCTCCCAGAGGATCTCCGCGACGGGAAACTTTCCCCGCGTGGACGTCTCTGCCCCTTCTTGGGCGTTTCCTCCCAGCCGAAAGCCTGGCGCTTCCGGGACTCAGAGCGCCAGCGCGTCGTTGAGTCCCGAGATGCCTTGTTCTTCGAGTCCGTGTTTCTCCGTGACCTTGATCGTCACGTGCCCGCTGCCTCCCTGCTTCCGCTCTCTCGGTTGCGGGGGGAGGTCGGCCCTGCAGTCCCATCTGCCCCTACCGTCCCTGCTGCTGTCCCGTCTCAGCAGCCTTCACCCTCGGAGCGGTCTCCAACGGCCAGCACTGGGACTCCACCATTCCTTGACGCCCCCCCTTCGGTGTCGTCATCCCCTGTGGCGTCCTCATCTCAGTCCTCGTCCACTGAGTCAGTCTCTCCTGCACATTCCGCTGCGTCCCCATCCAGTCCACTCACTCCAGTCGTGCCTGGCCCACTCAGTGCTCCTCCACGCCCTGCCCCCATCGAACCCTTTGTTCGTGGCGGCCGCCTGCGTGCCCTTCCCTCTCGCTCCTCTAGTGCTGCAGCGTCCTCTGTTCCACCCTTGCAGACCTCGTCTGGACAGTCCCCAGCGCTGCCCATTGGTATGGACGCCCTGGGCCTAGCCACAGGAGTTGTGCATCCCAGCTCTGTTCTTGGGTACACACTGCTCACATCTGAGCACGAGCGTGCGCTCGAGGCCGCCATCCTTGGGAGCATTGCCGAGTGCAATGCAACGGTTGTCGCCCCGCCGCAATCGCCTGACCCGACCACTGTTCGCCAGGCACGGGTAGCACTCGACTCCCAGCAGTGGGAAGCTGCCATGCGGGACGAGCTGAGAGCCCTAGATGACCACGTTGTATACGAGCTGGTCGATCTCCCACCAGGCCGCAAGGCGATCGATGCCCGCTGGGTCTTCTGTCGTAAGTACAAGCCTAACGGCGAGCTCGACAAGTACAAGGCCCGACTCACAGGAAAGGGGTTTTCTCAAGTCCCCGGCGTGGACTTTGACGAGACTTTTGCTCCCGTCGGACGCTACACCACAGCTCGAGCTCTCCTGAGCCTTGTTGCACACCACGATTGGGAGCTCGAGCAGATGGATGTAAACAATGCCTTTCTGCACGGTCGGCTGGATGAGGAGATTTACATGGTGCAGCCTCCAGGGTTCTCTGACGGCACCAGTCGAGTTTGGAGACTGCGAAAGGCCCTCTATGGCCTCAAGCAGTCACCACGGTGCTGGAACCAGGAGATTACCTCCACCCTGGAGAAGGGGGGGTATCGCCGGAGCACGGTGGATCCCTCCCTCTTTGTTACTCCACGGTCGGCGCCTTTTACTGCCATCCTTGTGTACGTCGATGACCTGCTTATTGCGTCCCCGAGTCGCGAAGCTGTGTCAACTGTGAAGTCCCTGCTGCAGTCCACGTACAAAATGAAAGACCTGGGTCCAGCTCGCGTGTTTCTTGGCATGGAGCTTGAACGTGACCGTGCTCGTCGCGTTCTCCACGTTCACCAGGCCGCGTACGTCAGGAGCCTGGGGGAGCGCTTTGCCCCCTTGCTTGAGTGTGTCCCCACTGCCTCAACACCGATGACGCCCGCCGGGCAGAGGTTGTTGAAAACTCTGGACGTTTCAAAGCTGGGGGAGACAGTGGACGTGACTGACTACCTGCGAGTCATAGGGTCTCTCATGTACCTTGCCACCACCACCAGAGCAGACGTGGCCTTTGCTGTGAACTTCCTTGCACAGTTCTCACAGTCCCCACGAGCTCGGCACATGGAAGCCGCACTACGTGTTGTGCGGTATGCGCTCTCCACTGCCCGCGTTGGTCTGTGTTATCGGGCGCAGCCGTCAGTGGTCGTTGATGGGTACACTGACAGTGATTGGGCGCATGACACGGATGCACGCAGTCGCACTGGCTATGTCTTCCTTGTTGGTGGGACTGCGATCTCCTGGAAGAGTGGCAAGCAAGGTTGTGTTGCACGCAGCTCCAGCGAGGCAGAGTATGTTGCTCTTGGTGCTGGAACCAGTGAGAGTGTCTGGCTGTGTCGTTTGTTGCAGCAATTGCGTGTTCCCATTCGCTGCATCACCTTGCGTTGTGACAACCAAAGCACAAAGGCTATTGCTGAGCATGATGGCATGCACCACACTCGCACAAAGCATATCAATGCGGAGCATCATTTTGTGCGTGAGCGTGTGGCTGCAGGCGATGTTCAGATTGTGTGGGTCGACACCCGACAGCAACGTGCAGACTTCCTCACAAAGGCACTTAGCAGCAATGTCTTCAAGTCAGCAATTCACGCTGTTGGTCTGTTGTGTCCTTGTGATCCTCCTGGTTGATCTGTTGTGCCAGTGCCCGTGTACAGTCTTGTGTCGTGTCACTTCTCGTGACGTCGGTGCAGTGCTTGTTGTACCATTGTGCAAGTCGGCCGTGGGTCATGGGGGAGTGTTGGGATTGTGTCAGTACCACACGGTGACCTCTGGCCTCGTTGCACACTCACCTCACTGACGCAGGTGACTAACTGGAGAGAGACAACTCTTGCTGGCTGCTACGCTGTGGTGGCATGATTTCACGGCGAGTCTCACAACGAGGCATCAGTACAGGTTTCACAGGACTCTGGCTGGCGTGCATGTGTGCACACACATTTGCCTCGGGTTCGCACACCTACCTGTTCTTTGACAGTTTTTCTCTCCACTGACCTACTTGACAGGTTGCAACTTTTAGTGGGTACTTTGGTTCGGTTCGATCGTTCGGGTGAGAACGTGCGAGATCGAGCTCGCTGCTCGCTCGCTCGCTCTCCCCACCCGACGGCTATCACTTCAGTGCCTGTTACCCGTCTTGCCTTGTGACTCTTGTTGTCCGCTTACTTCTAACTTCCACGTAAACCACCATTGTTGCTTGGTGTCTTCCTTGCACTGGTCCGCCTGTCGTCGCGCCGGTGTCACCAGGGCCGCCTGCCTCAGGGATCTGCACGAGTATGGACACGGCCGAGTGGTCACAGTAAACTATACAGGAACGACACAAAGCGCAACACTCCCCCATGACCCGATGGTACGCATGTCCATACGCGTGCAACACTGGTAGAACCACATACTGAGTGACACAAACAGATGAGACGACAACGTACATCCCACACTCAACCACTGTCACGCACGGGGCGAAGCCCAACAGAACGAATGGCCACCAGGAACTTTCCGCGGGCAAGTTCCTTCGTCAAGAAATCAGCTCGCTGCAAGTCAGTGCCAACCCACATGATGGAGATCACGCGTCGCTCCACCAGATCACAAACGAAGTGATGCTCAACCGCAATGCACTTTGTGCGAGCATTAAAAACACAAAAGTTCTGCGCAATGGCGAGAGCACTCTGGTTGTCGCAACGCAGCACAATGGCGGGTACTGACTGCCCAAGCTCAAGAAACAAGCGCTGTAACCAAACTGCCTCAGCAGCCCCTGCCCCCAAAGCCACATACTCTGCCTCTGACGAGCTACGTGCGATGCAGCCCTGCTTCCCGCTTCGCCAAGACAAAGCGGTACCACCGAGCAAAAACACGTAGCCAGTGCGAGTGCGCCCGTCAGGACTCCAAGCCCAGTCGCTTTCAGTGTAGCCGTCAAGGACCACCGAACACTGCCGACGAAAGCAGAGTCCGAGATACGGCGTGGAGACCACGTACCGTACCACTCGCACAGCCGCGTGAAGAGCTCTCGCACGTGGAGCCTGCGAGAACTGAGCGAGGAGGTTGACGGCGAACGCGATGTCGGGACGCGTGGTAGTGGCCAGGTACATCAGAGATCCGATAAGACGGAGGTACAAGGTCACGTCCACTGTCTCCCCCAGCTGTGTAGGGTCATCCACCTTCAGGGCATCCTGCCCATCAGGTGTGAGTGGTGTGGAAGCAGTGGGCACTGCACCAAGGAGATCGCTAAAGCGCTCCCCCNCTCCAAGCCCAGTCGCTGTCAGTGTAGCCGTCAAGGACCACCGAACACTGCCGACGAAAGCAGAGTCCGAGATACGGCGTGGAGACCACGTACCGTACCACTCGCACAGCCGCGTGAAGAGCTCTCGCACGTGGAGCCTGCGAGAACTAAGCGAGGAGGTTGACGGCGAACGCGATGTCGGGACGCGTGGTAGTGGCCAGGTACATCAGAGATCCGATAAGACGGAGGTACAAGGTCACGTCCACTGTCTCCCCCAGCTGTGTAGGGTCATCCACCTTCAGGGCATCCTGCCCATCAGGTGTGAGTGGTGTGGAAGCAGTGGGCACTGCACCAAGGAGATCGCTAAAGCGCTCCCCCACGACTCGTGCGTATCGGGCCTGATGCAGCAACAGTGTCCGATGTCTGCGATCTCGCACAATCTCCATACCAAGAAACACCGATGCAGGACCGAGGTCCTTCATCCTGTAGGCGGTCTGCAGGACAGCCTTGGCTTCCTTCACGGCCTCTAGCGACGGAGACGTGATCAGAAGGTCATCAACATAGACCAGGATGGCGGTAAACCGCTCGGGTGTCGGTAGGATGAAGAGTGAGGGGTCTGCCTCGCTCTGTACGTATCCTGTGCGAGTCAAGGTGCCAGTGACCTCCCGGTTCTAACACCGTGGAGACTGCTTGAGACCGTACAAGGACTTGCGCAAGCGCCAGACCTTGTCACCGTCCTCAAAGCCTGGTGGTTGATCCACGTAGATCTCCTCATCCAAAGAGCCATGGAGGACCGCGTTGTTCACATCCATCTGGTGTAGTTCCCAGTCATGCTGAGCCACTACACCGAACAGAGCTCGAGCTGATGTCATGCGCCCGACAGGGGCAAAGGTGTCAGTGTAATCAACTCCCTCAATCTGAGAGAACCCCTTGACGACCAAGCGGGCCTTGTAGCGTTCCAGTGAGCCATCCGGCTTCACTTTCTTGCGAAAGACCCACTTGACCTGAATCGCCTTCCTCCCAGGGGGAAGGTCGACCTGCTCGTAGACTCCGTGCTCTCGGATAGCGCAAAGCTCATCCTCGCAAGCAGCTCGCCAGGCATCAGCATCCTGCGATGAGAAAGCCTCCCTCAATGTGCCCGGGTCCGGCGCCATAGAGGGGGAACTCTGCGTGGCAAGTGCACACGCCTCAGTGTCTGGCCTGACGGCCACGAGATCAGCTGCTGCGTCACAGGCGATATGGAACTTGCGAGTGACCAGGTCATGCCCTATGGGGCACGCTGGGTGTACCTCTGAAAGCTCAGTGCGGACACTCAGGCCTAAGGCCTTTGTGTCTGGATCACCGCTCGTGATGCTGCGAGAGGAACGTCTGGGTCCGGAACCCGACGCTTGCTGAGCTCCAGAATCCAGTGGTCGAAGGCGACCACCGGGCTCACGGGAGTAACCGGAGGTCGAGGGGCGCACCTCAGGCTCAGGAACAGGTACGACCACAGGGACAGGTACGACCACAGCTGGTGAGGGCTGAGACGAGGCAGTCGGAGATGCCGTGCGCGGAGATGCGTGTGTGGGGGACACTGAGCAGGGAATGACAGCGGGCAAGGCTGGCCCGGACACTGACACAGGAGTGTCAGCCGACGTAGAGACAGGAGTGGGCTGGGCTGGGTCAGAAGCCGGAACAGGGGTGCCAGTGGACACAGAGGGTGATGCGGGAGGAGGCGTGGGAGCAGCGGTACCTGTAGGGTGCGAAGCAGGCTGGACAGGTGGGATTTTTGGACCAACGGCAATGATAGCCGGATCATCAAGTGCTGGAGATCGAGAGGGGACTCGAGCGGACACATCAGCCTGGCGAGGAATGGTCGCTGGCGAAGAGGTCTCCCCCATCCATCGAGGACCCTCACAGGAAGGGACATGAGATGCAGAGAGCGCTGTGATCGAAGTCAGATCACGGTATGTGAGTGACTCAAAAAACAGCGCGTCACGGGACTCAATGACACGGCGGCGAGTAGGGTCCCAAAAGCGCCAGGCCTTCGACCGCGGGGAGATGCCGATGAAGGTACACAAGCAACCCCGAGGGGAGACCTTGGACCCCTGCTGGTCCTCGGTGTACCATACAGAGGCCAGGGATCCCCAGACGCGTGCGAGACGAAGATCGGCACGGTGGCCAAACCAGAGCTCGTACGGTGTAACATGATCCGGAAGCGGACCATGCGGGAGGCGGTTCCAGACCCAAGTCATGTAGGAGAAGCCCTCGAATGCGAAGGACTCCGGGAGACCGCACTCAGACCGCATGGCGTGGACCGCATCCTCCATGGTGCGGTTCCAGCGCTCTGATACACCGTTCTGCTGTGGGGTAGCAAGAGCGGAGACCTGGTGAAAAATGCCGTGCTCAGCAAAGAAGGATCCATCTCGCCGAGGAACTCGCCGCCGCCATCCGAGCGAAAGGTATGTAGCGTGTGGCGAGACGGACGCTCAACCATCACGAGCCAGAGCCGAACCGCAAGGGCGGCGTCGCTCTTCTGACGCAGACTGTAGACCCACCGCATCCGGGTGAAGTCATCAGTCAGCGTCAGAACATACCGGCCCCTCTCGGACAGCGACTCGACCGGGAGAGGACCGAGCAGGTCCGAGTGGACCAACTCGAGGGGCCTCAGCGCTCGGGAACGGGAATCAGGGTAAGTGCACCGGTGCATCTTACCCTGAGCGCAAAAAAGACAGTCGGTCTTGGGTGGCTTCTCGAAACAAGCCACGTCAAGACCAAGAGCGGGCTGTGTCCGGATGAGCTTCGACACAGTGTCGGAGCCCACGTGGCACAGACGTCGGTGAAGCAACCGCTGGTGGTCTGGGGATAGAACACCAGTGACAAAAACGTGACCAGAGGAGGTGGGAGAGCAAGGGGAGGAGGGCCGAGCAATGCGGTACAAATCATCCACGACTGAAGCACGTAGGACAATGCTACGGGTGTCAAGAGCAGTCACAATTGCTGAGTCAGCGGTATGCTCAACAGAGAGACCCATCAGAGTGCAGGCACGCACAGACAGCAAACTGAGCTCAAGATCAGGCACAAACAGCACGTCAGAGAGATAGAGGGGGCCAGACGGACCATCAAAGCATACAACCCCAACACCGTGAACCGGTAAGGACTAACCAGAACCTGTACGAACAGAACGGACAGTCGTGACAGGACCAAGTACCACAAAGTCACTACGACGACACGTCATGTGGTGGGTGGCACTGGAATCAATGATCCAAGTGCCACCGGAGTCACGACTAGTGGACGTCACTGTACAACGAGCAATAGAACACTCGGCATCAGAGGGACACTGAGCCGTCAGTGGGAAGGAACGACGTACATCACAAAGGTGAGACTCATGAATCCAGTCAGTGCAGTCAGGCCCATCATCATCACATGCGGACTGTGCTCCCCCACACGTGTCATCACGAGTCACGAGGACGGACGAACAAGTAGTCTGTGATCCACTCGACGATGACAACACACTCGCACCTCCCTGAAAGCGAAGCGCCAGAAGATGACGAAGTTCGGCGATGGTGCGGTCACGTGGGTCTGGATCACTGCTCCTCGCCGTTGAGGATGCAGGAACAGCTGCAGTCGTAGTCGCCGTGCGTCCAGAGGAGTGTGCGGTCGACGTGCCGGACGCCGTGCGAGCGGCATGGGCAGCCTGAAGTCCACGAGTGATGCGCTCCCAGTCGAGCAGCAACTGGCACTTGGTTTAGCGATGGGCACCTCCACAGTTGTAGCAGTGCACGGAACGGCCAGTGCTACCACTGGATGACGACTGCTGCTGACCCGATCCGCGCTTCCTATTCTTCTTCTTCCCCTGGGTAGCTTCTACAACGCCCTGCGTCTGCGTGGGTGTAGACGGGGTCGAAGAGGAGGAGGAAGATGAGGTCATGATGGAGGAAGGTGAGGGTGACTGCAGGAGGGAAGATGGTGGTGAGGCGAGGACTGCTGCTGCGAGAGAAGTCTCCTCATGTGCTACTACTGCCTCGCGGGCCGACGTCACCTGGAGGAAAAGCTGATGGGCCCACGGGAGCAGCTGCAGGGTGGCTGAGAAAGGCTCGAGAGCAGCGTCGCTGTACCGTGTGAATATATCGGTGTACTCTAGGCGAACTCCGAGCATGATCGTCCGAAGCGCCCACAACTATGTGCCCCCTTAGGTCCCCAGACGCGTGTAGATACGCATGGCGCGTCGCCAGTATTCCGCTGCAGGCTCCGCTGGTCCCTGACGGAGAGAGTGGAAAGCACGAATGTGTGACGCGCGCGTGGCGTGCGTCTCTGCGGCCAGTAGGGACAACGCCAGATCCCAGCCTCCACGAGGATCAGCTCCGGTGCCTGTGCCAGCCTCGCCAAGGAAGGGACGGAAGTGAACGACAGTCTCTTGTGGCATGGCATAGAGAAGCCCTCGCATGGCCCGGGTTGCTGTCAGCACCTGTGCTGGATCTGTAGACTGGTATGGGCTGTGGTAGTAAGGCCACACTCCCTCAGAAGTGGCCTTCACCTCAAACAAGATCTCCCAGCAGTCAAATCCATCCTCGCTGATGTACCGTGGAGGTGGTGCCTCAAAGTCCTTTGGCTGCCGCTCCGTGGGGAGAGCAGCCGCAGGCTGAGGAGGGCGAGTGACGGGAAAAACTCGTGGAAGGGGGTGATCACTGGGGAAGTCAAGTGACGGTTGTATCGGGGACACGGGTGGAGGTCGGATACTCGTCTGCAGCTGACGGAGGCGCTCCTGTAGAAGACGAATCTCCCGCTCCTGGGAGTCATCCTCGAAGCCTGGCATGAATGGCTCGTCATCAAGAAGGTCCTCAGGTGGTGGGGAGACCACACCAGGAGGTGAAGCTGGCGGGGCACCTGTCACGGGCACCTGAGCCGAGTGCTGGGTGGAGGCCGCAACACCGGCAGCTCCCTCAGAAGTCCGCGGAGGAGCCGTGGACTGAGCGCGCAGGAGCTTAGTCAGCGTGCGGATCGCGTCAGTCTGCTCTCTCTACAGACGACGCATCTCCTCCTGCTGGCTGCGCAGGTCCTCAATGGCCTGCGAGCAAGGGCTCAACACCCCTGAAGAAGAGGAGGAGGGATCACCTGGTCCCTTGTCCTTGTCGACGGGCGAACTCATGTCGCCGCTCACTATGGGACGACAGGTCAAGTTTGCCGGATTTCAAAACCGTCTGCGTTTCTCGGAGAGTTGAAACGCTGGCAACTTTTGAATTTTCGGTTGAAAATTTGGCTAAGTGTAATGCTGATGTCAGCAAGTGGTTGCTGACATCAGCACGACCTGATGACGTCAGCAACCAACAATGCTGACGTCAGCTCGTTCCCTCCTTTTTTTTTCTTCTTTTTTTTTTCTTGTCACGGTTCTGCCGCTGTGCGGTGGCGCGCGGCAGCTCCGCGGAAGCTGCGCAGCAGCTTCCGCCCAGCTGCTGATGCAGCTGTGCCGTCAACTGCAGCAGCAGCTGTGTAGCTGCGTGTGCGCGGTGGCAGCGGCGGCTGCGCTGCTGCTGCGCGCGGCGGCTGCTGCTGCGCACGGCGGCTGCTGCTGCGCGCTGCAACTGCCGCTGGCTGCTGCCGCCGCGCGCTGCTGGTGGCTGCCGCCGCCGCGCGCTGCTGCTGCTGCCACTGCTGCGCTGCTGCTGCCGCCGCGACTGCCGCTGCTGCTGCTGTGCCGCTGCCGCTGCTGCGCTGCTGCTGCCGACGCCACTGCTGCGCTGCTGCTACCGCCGCTGCTGCCACGCTGCTGTGGCGGCCGCTGCTGTTGCGCTGCTGCTGCGCGGCTGCCGCCGCCGCCTCTGCTGCTGCTGCTCTGCTGCTACGGCTGTGGGGGGGGAGTGGCGGCTGCACGCACCGCAGCAGCCACACACCTCTGCGTGGCGGTACGCGCTGCTACTGCTGCCTCAGCAGCTGCGATCCCACGTGGTGGGTGGAGTACGCGGACGGCGAACGGCCGTCTCCAGCAGGTCCCAGAAGATCTGCTGCAGCGGTGACTCTCACTGCTGCTGCTCTGCTGTGTCTCTGCTGTGCAGCTCAGTGAGAACTGTCTCACTGCTCTGATACCATGAGAAAGTGCGTAGAAGCTTCCTAGCAACACGGCCGCTGACCGGGCGTCAGTGCCTAGTCAGACGGTGACGACAGTCACAGGTCGTACACACAACGGCAAGGGTTTGGCTAGGAGACACAAGTCAAAGTGTCAGAATGCTTCAATATAGCATATGCAGAGAGAAATGACAACTGACAGGTCCAGGGCATAAATACCTGCCGCGGCGCACGGCGGGTGTCGCACGCGGCAGTCCAAGAGCTGTCCTAAAACCGGCCCAAAAACACTGTTTTGGCCGTAACTCTGTGCACACATGTCAGAATCCTACGCCGTCTGAACCTAGACGTGCAGAATCAAAAGACACACGCAACGACTGGTCACATGCATGCATCCATCGACTGACAGCGAGTATACAATGCAAAATCATGCAAATGGGCCTCATGCCCAGTCCGCCAAAAGGCGCCTGCAAGACGTAGAAGGCAACGCAAGGAGTCCCGGTGACATCTGGGGCTCTGGAACAGTGGTCGGTCAGCTCCAGACGGGTAGTCCGCCGCCTGTCGTCGCGCCGGTGTCACCAGGGCCGCCTGCCTCAGGGATCTGCACGAGTATGGACACGGCCGAGTGGTCACAGTAAACTGTACAGGAACGGCACAAAGCACAACAACATCTAGTGTACTTCAACATCGGCAATTCACACTGAAATAATGTCTTAGAGACAGACCTCATCAAGTTCGCGAGCACACAATGGGTGGGCTGGGAACTTCGCGTGGCTTGAAGCGAGCATAGCCGTGCGGCAGTAGAGGCTCATGAAGCAAGAGTGAGACCGTAGGGATGTACAATATCCTCTCTTCTAGTTTAATGGCGAAGCTCTAACTTCAGAAGTGATGTGTTGGTAACCGGATACAAAATGCCTTCAGCCCTAACTCACGATTGTCCACACATTTGGGAACTATGGAAGTCTTCGCAGCCAATAGTGGACGAAGTCAATATGCTTCTTGCAAGCCTGTGATAAAATTTCTAACGTTTTCATTGTTCTGATGGTGGATCTAACATTTCTTTTCCTTGTGACATGTCCTTATGGTCTTCATTTCACAATTTTCTGCTTCATGGTATGATATGCTTATGAAAATTTGACCATTTGGTTCCCTTTTGGTTTACATGGATATTTCAAATGGAAAATGGTGCAACAAATGGCGACATGCCCATATACATAAGTCACCAACTTCACAAAATGATCTTAGAACTTATTTATCTCGACGTAGGCGTACTCTTATCACGGACTTATAGTTATTAAGTTTACGTTTTTAAAAACGAAAGACCCAACGCCATCACAAAATTGAACTTCATGTGCAAGCACACGGTTCACAAAATGAAGGACAATTTATGCAGCTAAGTCAAGGTGGTTACTCTCATATGTTTAGTGATAATGCAATGCAAGGGATGAAGGGACATGGGCGTCCGCTGACCAATCAACGCTGGACAGACAGAGGCAAAGAGGAGATCCATGAAATGATCTCACAGGCTGCACACAAGTTGCCAAGGACACGACAATAGTCCGTGTATTAGTCAACATGCTCATCATCATCTTCTGACTCGTGTCCATGTTCCAGTCTTCAGTGTCACTATCGTTCATGTCGTATGTTATGTCTTCTTCAAGTTTCCCAGATTCGCTGTCAACATTGGGGCAGTGTACATGAGAACATGGACAAATGTACATCTTCATAATGTGAACTGGCTTTGGGGTCCAATGACTTGAACACATGAGGAATTACGTCACACAAGCGCCGGCCATAAATGATGTCACACACTCCATGAGACTTGTTACAACTTGCATCAAATACGTCCGGTGGGGTGTAAAGAAACAAGTGAATAAAGAGAATGCATTATGCAATGACACCAGGCTTTTCTTAAAGAACGGATTATTATGAATTGACCAAATTAAGGATGCCTATCGCATCCTCTTTTGTGTTTGTGGTATGCTCTTCTTACACACAGTTAACACTGGGATAACCAATTGAATTTCAATGAAAATGTGTCTGAATAGTGTTGCTCTTCCATTGAGACGGGTCTTGTAACATAAGTGTACTCCCTTACATCCAACAAAGTGTCCAATGGGGCCATATGCAATCTGACCCTTTGTAACCCTACTCTTTGTCAATCTCCTCTGTGCATCAACTAACTGTATGCCCATGGACAAAAGAAGCACTTCGGCACATAGGTGTTGTATGGTATCAGATGTGGCTGCTGGTCACAAAAGTTTCTGCTGGTCACAGATGTAGCTGTTGGTCACATAAGTGGTTGAAGACCACAATTTCGAATGACCTGTATAACACGGAGCAGCGGAGAGTGATTCTTAATGAGCATGTGAAAATCTTATGTGAATGAAACAATGTCAAATAGGAATGATGAATGGAATGCAACTTATGTTTCAGAAGAACTCGGGGTCGTCGTCCCACTCATTTGCACATTCCTCCTACCCATCCGTGGCGCATGCCTACTGCTGCACCTGAACACAATGCGCCTCCCAATCCGTCTGTTGGTGTGGGGCATCGTAGAGGACAACGTTCTCCTCCTCCCCTTCCATATCAGACAGGATGTGCCTCTTTGGATCGTGTATCCCATCCTATTGAGTCATATACCGTAGCCTCAGGGTCATACTCAGCATCGTCGTTATCGGTTACTGACGTTTATGTTGCTACTACAGTCGCTGCTGTGATTGCTGAGGCTACAGTTGCAACTCTGGTTGCAGCTGCACTTGTGCTCCTGCTACATGCGTGCCCTGCCCATCCCCTAGCCTACACCCATGCCGAGAGGTGGCTTCAAACGACGTTCCAATGGCAGTAGAAGCTGCCTCAGGTGCTGCTACTATGACCTCTTGTTCTGCCTGGGTCCTGTTCGGAGGCCTGGGTCCTGTTTGGAGGCCAGCATCCAGCATAGGCCTCTACCCTGACATTGTCCTCTGCGTGCTACAGGCGATGGTGAAGAGCATTGGCAGCAGCCCCTGTAGCTGGACCCACAGCAGGTTCATTTGTATACATTTTTTTTGTGTAGCCCTTCTGGCTACCTCGTGGGCAGATGTATTTCTTCTGACACTTGTCTTCCCGGTCCCAGCAGGTTCTCTTTGGCCGACCTACTCCACGTTTTGGGCCCGACTGCTGTAAGATCACTCCCTCCTTGAGTTTCAACGATGTAGGGTTGGCGCTAGGCATGGGAAACTTGTAGGTGCCCCCGTATGCAATGCAAGTGTGTCCAACGTCGCATAGGGGCTCTGCCTATTCCTGAAGGCCGATGACAAAGGCACATGCATGAGCAGAGGGTTGGCCCCACTCCTTCCACGCCCCGCACGTGCACATGCGGTCTAGTACGTTGACCATGCGTGTCCTGTTGCTTGGCCCGGTCATGCTGGCCAAGTGTGGTCCTTCCTCCACGACATCGTAGTCGTGGCTTGTAACAGCGCTGTTGAGGAGCCGCTTCACAGTAGTAGCCGCCAATTGATCCTAACATTCTTTGCTCAAGTTTTGGCGATCTGCAATCAAGCACTGCACCCACATGTACAAGGAGATGAAGCAGTAGAAGGGGAATATCTTCCTGCACTCCACGATGTGCACATTCAAGGACTTCGTTGCGTTCAAGATAGTGTTTCCTCCACGATCGACAGGAGAGTACAGTCTTGCCCACTTCTCTCTCACGATGCCACTAACTCCATCTACTCTAAGAAGGTAAACTGCTATTGCGGAGTTGATATCTTGGCTGGATTTATAAGAAGATGAACCTACACTCACTCTTTTTTTTCTCAAAACCTGCACCCCTCAAAGCGATCTTCGAGATAGTCTCCAACAGTTGGATTACTGACGTAGACGTTGGAGTTTGTGCTGTGCGTTAGACTTCTAATTTAGCTTCCCAAGAATGAACAAGAGTGGCATGAGTGAAATGGCTCCATGGTTCCAGTGGCATGAGAGAGTTGTGCCACATTGGATTGATTTTCTCGAAAGGTAGTACACCTGTGGTCGACGATGTAAGAGTGGTCGTGCGAGCCGTTGATCTTGCTTTGCCGGCCTCCAACTGCCGTTGGATGGTTTTTTGATCGGACCACCAACTTAAAGCCGTGCCATGCAAAAGCGAGGCCAAGATGCCAATTTCCATTTTGCCGTTGTTGACCCAAGCAGTGGTGAATTTCACCTCTCAAGTCGTCAACATCTTGACTGTCGGTCCATTAGAGTTTGTGGGATCGAACGGTTCGGGAAGTTCTGGTCAAATCTGGGGTTCACTTAAGAGTAGAAAAATTTTCTCGGTGAGCACTGGTTCGTGCATAGGGGAGATATGAAGCTCCTCCATTTCCATGTTGAGGAGTTGGAGGAGATGGATATTCAGACTCTTGCGTACCGACAGCTTCTGGTACATGTCTTTATTGATTCGCTCTTGTCTGCAGGTGCCTCCCATTGTGCAAGGTGTCATCTCGACGGGTAGCGGCAGAGGTGAAGAATTCACCGAGCCCGAGGGGTCCGTCACCAGGTTGGCCGTCAGGTTCGTCGTTTTTGTGCCATTTGTCATGAAGGTTGCCGCTGTTGTCTGGTCTGACTAATCATGGCACACACTCATGTACAAACTAAGAGACCATGGCCATACCTGGGGAGACGTCGCCCAGGCTCGCCTTTTCATCAAACAGACAACGAGCTACCCAGGAGTCCCAGTTGTACCAGATTGGCTCACATGTGTCTATCTTGCTATGATGTGGTCGATGCTAGGGCTCGTACATTCTCACAGCCGATCCTTGCATCATGATTGTTTGCCTTTGGGGTTTTGGGGGAGCTGCATGTTGTCACGGGTGCTGATCCTCAGGGGGCTATTGTGTCGGTCTGTCGCCATACACTGGTGCGAAGCCACTCTCTGGTTTTTACGCAAGGTCGGGCTCCACCCCGGGGTGGCAATGCATGCTCACCTGAGTTGGTGCTTGGCGTGGGTGTGCACTCACCGGCGACTTCGCCTCTCGCTCCCCTCACCATCTCTTGTCTTGGTTGTGAAATTTTGATTCTAAGGCAAAACCAGTGGGTTTTGCCTTAGAACCACATCCATGGCGTGTGACACTCTCCTGCTCGTTGTTGCCCTCACACACCAGCACATGGTAAACTCATTCTAGTAACTACTGGTATCTATGCAAGTAGAAAACCCACTCATCCTCTTGTGATCCATGGATTGTGGATGGAGGAATGTCCCCTTGTTGAGCGGTCTAGCTAGCTTAGCGTGGCTTGGTGTGCTGCATGGTATTGGAGGCAACAGTGCCTCCCACCACTCCTCATGCTCTGCAATGGTATCTACCATTTCCCACAGCAAGCACAGCCGACATCTGCCAGTATCAGTGCACACAAAAACTTGTGCTGGTTTCGGACCCGTACCTGCACTCTTCCTCTGGCGTCTTGCCACCACCCATCTGGACTACGGCCTACAGGTTTGCACTGCACGCCCTCATACTCTTTTCTGACTCTCTCTCTCTTCAGTGAAAACTATAGTTAGCATCTCCCACTAGACCTCTTCCATCCTCTGTTACATCGGCAGCCCACCCGTTATTCACACAGGATTTCCGGCCTTTGGACGCCCCTCCTGATGATGAATTGTTTTTCGCCCCGTACACCAGCCCGTTTTTGCAGAGGATACTGGACGGGAGGATTGGCGGATTTTTGACCCACCTCCACAAAGCGCCAACGCCAATGTGCCACTATGGATCCACAGGCTGGACCCGGCGTACTTGTGCAGTGACCTTGCCAAAGAGGCTGAAGTGGCAGAGCGTGATGTCGACCGCCAGGTCTACACAACAGACGATGATTTTTCCTCTCAATATCTGCCCCCCGGTATGCATCCCACCGTGTCGAACCCCAATCCTGCCTCTGTACCCGACTCTACTCCCACTTCCAGCCCTGTAGCTACTGATGCTGGCGAGCCCTCAGTGGCACGTGAAAATCCCGGCGTAATTCAACTGGTGCAAGCCGCCATGTTCTCAGCCACAGCACGTCCAAATAGGACACCAACTCAAACTGCGGTTGGTAGAGCGAGTGAGGCGTACGTACACATAGCTGCATCCTTGACTCTTCTTGCTACTGCAGCCACCAACATCGCCACACAGGTCACAGAAGAAACTGCTACTATTACCACTGCAGCAACCTCTGTAGCCAAGCGCAGTCGGCTCCATTTGGGCCTCTACTACCGCAGCAGTTCTGACCCCTACAGGTGCACCCTGTGACCTCTCACATCATGTTACCACAGGTGTGCTTGTTGCTTTTGCGGCCACCGCGGTGGTAGGAGCCACTATTACTGGTCTCCTCTGTCTCGTCACGGCAGTCGCCTCGTGGGTGGCCATTTTTTTTCTCTTCAGCTGCAGTAGTTGTGCCCCCTCTTTTCTCTCTGCTCCCACGCTGCTAGTCTGGTGAGCTCTCTCTCTCTCTCTCTCTCTCTCTCTCTCTCTCTCTCTCTCTCTCTCTCTCTCTCTCTCTCTCTCTCTCTCTCTTCCACTTACCCAATATCCTTTGGCTTCTTTGGCTTCTTTTACTTTCACAACATGCCTGGGCCAGAGGAGACGATAGAGGCACTGCAAGCTGCTCTCAGTGAGGCACATGCTACACTTTGCAGAGTAGAAGAAGGACTCCACAACAATCAGGAGGCGTGGCAGGACCTGGATACAACTTTGGACAACTTCGTCATCAAGTGTTTGCGTGTCGTTCCCGCCATTGCTACTGTTCTCCGAGCTGATGACACTACCTCAACCAATTCATCTGTGCCCCCTAAGGTTGCCACCAATTCTACCACTCCCTCTCTTTCAGCTGCTCTTGTCTGGATGCTCTTTCCACCTAGACAAAAGGACTTCGAGTGTGTACCCCCATAGTTCACGTCCAAACTCACCTTATCTTCTTGGGGGACCCGATTCAGTGCATGGCCACAAGGTAAGCTTCTAAGGGAGTACTCCTCAACAGCCAAACCGCCTTGTGCCCCTTAACTTGCAGAGGCATCCCGTGCTGTCCGTGCTCTCATCGATGCCGGGCCTGAGGGACTACTGGACGATATCAGTAAGTACAATGCTGACCTTGCTCACAGCAATGCTGCTGATCCCATTGGTGCCTATGCTGTCATTTGCCACCGCAAGATGGTGATGGGTCATGCCGCTCAAAGCATCCTCACTGTGCATTTGAATACTCTCCACATGCGTGCGGATGAAACAGCCGATGAATACTGGGCGCACAGTCTGCGCCTACTTGGTGACCTGGGCACTGCAACACCTAGCCCTCTTTCTGCCTGTTTGTCCATTGTCGTTGGTCTCATCTCCGAGCTCTCTCAGCTATATCTGGATGTCTCCTGAAGTGAGCTTGAGCATCTTGTCTCTGTCCTAGTGCCTTCAAACTCACCCCCAGGGATTGGACCACTCTATGAGTTCACCGCTGCTCAGCTCACCAATTTGTCGAACAACTTACAGAACAAGTGTCTCCATAATGCCGCACTTGTTGCTATTACCACTGCATCATCTTCCTCAATAATAGTCGTTTCCACTCCTTCCTCTCCCTCTACTGTTACTGCTCACTCCACTCAAGGTACACATCGCGGTGGGAGTGGAAAATCCGGACGTGGAAGGAGTAAGGATCATGATCATGGCGGCGGCAAATCCTCCTCTACCCCTTCTGCTCCCACAAAGGTCACTTGCTAGAACTCTAGTACCGCTAGATACTTTGCTCTGAATGTCTAGTACCATGCTTGCCTCGCTTCGGCCATGCATGTTCACTGGGCACATACTGGCTTCAGCTCCTCTCTCGGTGCTACAACTGCTGTGACAGTCACCTTGCCCTCGTCCTCTTCCCCCTCCGCCACGGCTCTCAGCACCACACTCGGACCCCTCCAGCCATCTGTCATGCCACCTATCCCCTGGGGTTGGGTGCCTCCTCCCTCGGGTCCATCTTACTATGTACCCCCATCCATCCGCTACCCCATGCCTTCTTAGCCCCGGGACAATGACCACTTATTCGACCTCTGTCCCTCCGTCCGCTCTGCTGATCGTTGTGACGACGAGCACGCTCTTGAGCATCGCCTCAATTGACTTCTCCAGCTTCGCTCTCAGGGAGGTGAGAATGTGAATGGCTAGTCTTTTGCGTTTCCTTGTGAGTCAGATTGGACCCTTCGTGGTCCCTCCTCAAAGTGTATTTGAGGGACCTTGCTTGATGACCGCTCATGGATTGAGGATTGGTAGTTTTACACGTTTCCTTCTTGCCTTGGTCACCCATCACTTGTTCCCCCCCTTGGGACCGTCGTTGCCTGTCTTGTACTTCTCTCAGCTTCCTTTTCCTTTGGATTGTGGATCATTGACTCTAAAGCCACCCATCACATGACCTCGTGTCGTTCGTCTTTTTTATCACTCCGTCTAGTTGGCTCTGTGCGCTTTGTTCAGACCGTCTCTGGCCAACACTTCAAGGTGTTGGTGTTGTCCGCTTTTTGGGTCCCAGTAGTGCCTCTTTCTCCCTCACGTGTTGTATGTGCCTGACCTTGAGGTTAGCCTTTGCTCTGTTACTACCCTTGATGACCAGGGCATGGACTTCTCATCTAGCCGTGGCATTGGCACTGTTGCGCTTCATTCGTCCGGCCGTGTTGTAAATCGCGGCGTACGCTTAAACCGCCTGTTTTGTGTCCCATTGTCTTGTCCATCGTCTTTTGCTTCCCCTGCTCTTGTTCATGTCACCCCCAACTTGTCGTCTTTACATGCCAACCTCTTGCACTGTCGTCCATGTCACATTCATACTGCTGCCATTCAGCGTCTCTTGCAACTCCGGCCTTCTTTCAGCCTTGAATCTTCCACGTTTGTGCCACTATGCTCCGCTGCTTGCCTCATCTTTGCTCGTGGTGAGATGCACCGCTCTCCGTTCACAACGGCTGAGTCCACCACTTCACACCCTCCTGACCTGGTCCATGCTGACGTCATGGTCCCCTTGCCTAACAAATTCCTTGGTGGCCTTGGTCGCTATGTCCTATTCTTGACTGATGATCTCTCGCGATACCAATCGATCTTTGGCCCTTGCCACAAGAGTGATGTGACTGAGATCCTTGAAACTTGGCTTCCCAAAGCCGAGCATGCCTGTCTTCGTCCCTTGCGTATATTCCGCAGCGACCTGGGTGGTGAGTTCTTTGGCCCAACCTCTCAATTCCTTGAATCTCATGGCATCCACTTTGATTCCTCTGCTCCTTACACTCCCCAACAGAATAGCGGTTCTGAATGTTTGTACCAATAACTGGCTGACGATCTTCGCTCTCTTCTCTCCTCCTCAGGTCAGTCTCCTCTCTTTGCCTTTGAAGCCATGACTTACATGACCTCGGTCTTGAACTGTGTCCCCCATGGTCCTCTCCCTCACCACATCACTCCCATTAAGCGTTGGACGAGTCTCCATGCTGATCTTCGCCTTGCCCGTGTTTGAGTGTCCATCGCCTTTGTTTGGCTCCCTACCAATCACTAGGATGGCAACTCTCCCCACGTGGTCGTCTCTCTGCCTTTCTAGGTGTCTCCCCTGGTTCTCCTTGCTTACTTTCTCCAACGCCTCGCGCTTCTCGGACCCGATGCATTGTCATGTGATCGAGTCCCATGATGCTCTCTTGTTTGAGCACTTGTTTATACGTCACCTTCCTCATTTCTGGTCAGGTTCCTTTCCTCCGCACTCTCCGGACTCTCTCTTCTCCCAAGGCTCTTCTCCTCCTGGGTCTGGTAATCCGCCCTCGGTGTGTCCGTCGCCCCTCTCTCCTGGCCCAGCTCCTGAATCCTCTACAGCCCCTATGCATGCACCATCTCTCTCTCTCTCTCTCTCTCTCTCTCTCTCTC
>SZWC01002777.1:169826-184471 GCA_023375785.1 Penium margaritaceum | reverse complement strand
ACCGGCGTGACGACAGGCGACGGACTACCCGTCTGGAGCTGACCGACCACTGTTCCAGAGCCCCAGATGTCACCGGGACTCCTTGCTGTGCCTTCTACGTCTTGCAAGCGCCTTTCGGCGGACTGGGCATGAGGCCCATTTGCATGTTTTTGCATTGTATACTCGCTGTCAGTCGATGGATGCATGCATGTGACCAGTCGTTGCGTGCGTCTTTTGATTCTGCACGTCTAGGTTCACACGGCGTAGGATTCTGACATGTGTGCGCAGAGTTACGGCCAAAACAGTGTTTTTGGGCCGGTTTTAGGACAGCTCTTGGACTGCCGCGTGCGACACCCGCCGTGCGCCGCGGCAGGTATTTATGCTCTGGACCTGTTAGTTGTCATTTCTCTCTGCATATGCTATATTGAAGCATTCTGACACTCTGACTTGTGTCTCCTAGCCAAACCCTTGCCGTTGTGTGTAGGACCTGTGACTGTCGTCATCGTCTGACTAGGCACTGACGCCCGGTCAGCGGCCGTGTTACTAGGAAGCTTCTACGCACTTTCTCACCCAACTCCATCACCGCTGGCACCAGTGATGGGAGAAGGGAACATGAGCCCCACTATCATGTCCCAACAACGATCCGAACACGCTGGGGTCCGGGATCAACGACAAACGGCGAGCTGGGCCACCCCCGATCCACGATCTAACGGTGGAGCGCAGACTTCCGGTCCACGGCACGGAGGCCTCCCAACAGCCGGCCCCCCGCCCGGGATCTCGTCGTATGGGGGATACTCGGTGGGCCTAGGAGCATTTTATGGAGTCCCACCCGTGCAGCAGATCCCGACATAGAACGGCCCCCCACCACAATACGCCCCGCAACCGTATGGGTCACATCCATATGTGGCCTGGGACCCACATTGGGGTTGCTACGTATGGATCTCGGGTGGGCACCCACCCACCGCATCTGGACCAACAAACCCCTCGTTGCAGAGTCAAAGCTCATATTTGCAGCAGCACTGGAGTGCCTTGGTTTGTCCCACAAACCCGGGCCCATACCCAAACATGGCCACGACTCAACCACCGCCGACGTTGGTCCCCTTGCGGCGGATCAGATCCCTACGTTCCGGGGGGGGGGGGGGGGACGACGAGGACCCGTACGCCTACTGTCTTCACCTCCGACGGTATGCCGACCTTACCAGCACCGATCTGGACATTATGGTGCCATCCATCATCTTCTTCGGGCTGCAGGGACGAGCGCGGACGTGGGTGGGGGCACGCAACTTCCATAGCTTCAACACATTCGAGTCGCAGCTGTGCGAGACATTCCGACAAAGCAACCGGTTCGCCACTAGCGAGTTGGCAATGGTCCAGATCCACGCCGGCGAGCAATTGAACGATTACGGCCTCCGCGTGCGACAACTCCAAGTCCGAGTGCGTAGTATGTCCGAAGAAGAAGTGGCTTATAACTACGTCAAAGGGTTGCCGGAGGAATTCCGCGAACGCATCCTCTGCTCCAACTTCGCCACCCTCTCCGGTGCTGAGGACGCTGCTCGACGACTCAAGCAAGATCTCGCAAAGTGAGCAAAACGATAGAAAGAGGCCGCGCGTGTATGGGATCTAGAACGACAGCTGGCGGCCCTGCAACGACCGGATCGGGGATCCGATAACGGCCATCGCGCACCCAACGGATCACAGCAGCTGAATGTGCCACATGGCACTTGCCGAAACTGCCTCAAACCAGGACATTACGCCCACGAATGTCTGGAGAAAAAGGGGCATGGCGGCGGAGGCGGAACCGTCGCCGTCATGGACGATGAGGAAACTGACGACTATCCTCCCCTGCCGAACGCCACCGACTTCCCGGCCGTCGAGGAAGATCCGGGAAGCGTCCTCGCCACGGAAGGAATGCAGCGCCCGAATTTCATGGACGGCATCCCCATGGATCTGGCGCGGCAGAGGGGGATTGGTGCAGGACGTGGGCGCGGGGCAGGGATGACGGGAGCCAGGCGGGGTGGGGGACCGCAGCCATATCGGGCCGGACAACATCTCAGCTCCATCCCTGTTCCAATCCAACTGACGAACCTAATGGAGCTCTCTCCGTCGGTGTGCGAGGATGTAATCCGGGAGGCGACCCAAGCCCAAGCTCGGGCCACCGCGGGCCCGGCTAACGTCGGGGGAGTTAACTCTATGGAGTTTAACATGATGGAAGAAGACGTGGCGCTGCCGGTCGATCATCCGATCCTACGACAGGATACTGATGGACGCATTCGCCACCACAATGAACATTTGCTGGCGGTGACGGCAGGGGAGCCTGGGGGTGATTTTACGACTCTTCGTGCCAAAGTGCATCTGAAAAATGGCAGTTTTACAGGAACCATCGTCGATACCGGAGCTGGACCCAGTGCTACCCCAATGACCACCGTCGCCCGGATGCGATGGTCGGACAAGATGCAGTCGGCGGATCGCATGTACCGCACGGCCTCCGGACACCGTGTGAGCCCGGCGGGAGTTTTGGCCGAGGATCCTGTAACCATCGGATCGGTCACCCACCGGGTGGATCTGACGGTCACGGAGGCATCAAACTACGACCTCCTCATCGGAAACAACTGGTTGAAACCCAACCGGTGCATTATCGACTATGGCCTCGACCGTCTGTTCGTCCGCCAACCCGACAGAACATACTCCGCCGTCCGTGTCTCATGCCAGAAAACGACAGACCCGGTCACAATGGCAGTCAAGGCAGAACCAGTGGACCACATCTGGCCGGGTTCAGAAGGGGAGGCTGATCTGGCTGCCCTCACCACCGAGGATCTCCCGAGGCCCTGTGCCCTCTCCTCTTCCCTGACCGTCGAACAGTAGGCATCGGCGTCCCTCCTTGTACAACAGCACAGCTCAGTCTTCTCCACCGGCAGCACGGATCGGGGGGAGGTCGATACCCAACACGTCATCGACACCGGTGATCATGCGCCAGTGGTCCAAACTGTCCGTCGTTTCCGTCCAGACACACGTGATGCAATCCGGAAGGAGATCGAAGGGTTGGAGGCGGCAGGCATCATCAAACGAGCAGCGTTGCCATGGCGGGCCAACGTTGTCATGGTCATGGAACCGGACGGTACCTGGCGTTTTTGTGTCGACTATCGGGATCTCAATCGAGTTACCGTCCCGGATGCTTTCCCCATGCCCTGCGTCCAGGACATCCTGGATGCCATCGGTTTTGCTCAATACTACAGCAAACTCGACGTCCGGGTAGCCTATCATGCCATTCGCATGCACCCCGATAGCATGCTCAAAACAGCCTTCGCCACCCCATATGGCCAGTTCGTTTTCCTGCGCATGCCATTTGGTCTCCGCAATGCGGGGGTGACATTCAAACGACTGGCGTAGGAGATCCTGTGGGGCCTACCGTTTGTCCGCGTCTACATCAGTGACGTCATCATTTACTCGGCAACTTGGGATGACCACCTTGAACATCTTCGATAGGTTCTCCTCCGTTTGCACCTCAGTGGTCTCAAACTGAAAGGTTCGAAGTGCAAAATCGGTGCACGGGAGGTCGAATTCTTGGGTCACGTCATCTCCGCCGAGGGGGTGCGTACAGATCCGGCGAAGATTAAGGCCATCATCGAATGGCCCGTCCCGGTTTCTCAGCAGCAGGTCTGCCGCTTCACCGGATTTGCGGGATTCTACCGGCGATTCATCCGGGGGTTCGCCAAGATCGCGGCCCCCCTCCATGCCCTCCAGACCCCATCAGCACCGTTCGTCTGGGGGGCGGCCGAACAACAAGCGTTCGATCAGCTCCGGACCCTCCTCGCCGACGCCCCGATCCTCATCTTTCCGGACTTCACTAAACCCTTCTCTTTGGCGACGGACTTTTCACGCGATGGCCTCGGCGCGGTTCTCGCACAGGAAACAGCACCCAGGTTGGAGAAAGCGATTGCCTTCGCCAGCCGCGTCACCCAGGGGGCCGAGGCAGGGTATTCGGCATGCAAGGGGGAACTCCTCGTGGTGGTGTGGGGCATCAAGCACTTCCATGACTAGTTCAAGTCAGGCGAGCCTGTCTCCCTCATCACCGACCATGCGGCCCTCCAGTGGCTCTGGACAGCCCAGAACCACGGGGCCATCGTCGTGCGATGGACCCTCCTTCTCCAAGGCTATAACTTTCAAGTCGGCTATCGCACCGGTAAGCAGCAGGGACATGTGGACGCTCTCTCTCGCCCTCCTGTTCCCTTGATCGACGACTCCCCTGGCGACGAGGACGTCCCCCCCGGGCCCACTACCGACGATTTTGCTGACATCTGCACCCTCACCGAGGATCCTTCCTCAGATGGCTCCACACCGGCGCTCACTCCAGCACAAGTGGGTCCCATCTGCGTGGGTTGTTCCTCCCCGTGTCCCATCCCCCCCGGGGGGCGCCGCCGCTGCCCCACCTGCCGGCAGATCTTTCACCGCCTCTCCTACGTCGCCACCCATGGACGTCCGGGAACCTGTGTTTTGTGCCCCCCGGTCTCTTCCACCCCCGGACAGGCGGACCTGCCCGTCTCAGGGGGGAGTGGACCCCCACCCCCGGATCCACTTTTCCCACCCCCGGGTCCACTTTTCCCTCTCCCACCCTTTCCCAAACGGCCTCGGTCTCTCTCCCGCCCCGAAGACTCTCCACTTGCGGGGAGTCCACCCCCCACGACGTCCCGGATGACGCGCAACAGCCAGAAAGCCCTCCCATACTCGACCTGCCCACCACGACGGCGGCCTCTGCTGACACCGCTTCGGCATCGACAGCGGTCCCAGCACGCGACGCGGCCCCCCACACCACCAGAGCCTCAAACGTCGGGCTCGCGGCGGACGCAGGAGCAGCGATGGGCACGGACGAGGCCACATCAGCGGCAACAGTTCCATCAACGGCTGCAATAGCCCCACCAGCGGCAGCAGCAGCCACAGCAGCAGCGACCATCACCGCAGCAGAGGAAGAAGGGGACAGTCATACGGCGACAACGACGGAAGAACAGCAGGGGACCGAGGATGGGGAGGCCCTCGGCCTCGACGATGTGATGCGGTGGTGGACAGGTGGGGTGGAGGAGGGCCTAGAGGTAGCAACCGCGGGGCGTGAGAATGGAGAATGCGTGGATATCCATTGCTACGTGGATACCCTCCTCTATCTGGAGGACGGGGGATACGGCGACCACCTGAGCGCCAAAGAGCGGACGAGAGTGCGGGAAAGAGCCCGCATCTACTTCATGGACCGCCAAGGCGCTGTGTTCCGTCGCGCGACGTCACGGCACGGCTCTTGCCGCGTCCCAACTTTGGAGGAGCGGCAGCAACTGATCCGGGATACCCACTCGGTGTCGGGTCACTTTGGATGGCTCCGCACCTACTCACTGCTCGCCCCGCACTGCTGGTGGTATGGCATGCAGCGTGATGTCCGAACGGAGGTATAGGAGTGCGGGGACTGCATGGCGCGTAACCTACGATGGACGGCGCGTGTGCCGCTGCGTCCTATGGCGGTAGATGGGTCTTTCGAGCAGGTGGTCATCGACTTCATCGGGCCTCTTCCCCCATCTTCGGAGGGTCATCGTTACATCATCACCGCCATCGACTGTTTTACCAAATATGGCGAGGCGCGGGCGTTATACGGCTGCGGGAGCGAGGAAGCCGTAACATTCTTCTTGGAATGCGTGGTGGCACGGCACGGTAGCTGTGCGGTGGTGCACACCGATAACCACTAGCAGTTCACCGGGCGGTTTTCGGAGCTGTTAACCCGCCTGGGGGTGGCACACATCCATTTGCCCCCGTTCCGACCCGAGGCGGCCGGTCTGGTGGAGCGATGGAACGGTACCCTCAAACGTGCCCTCACCAAGTGCACGATGCGGTGCCTCGGGGAGTGGCACGTGGCCCTATATCTGGTGGTTCTGGGCTACAACACCAGTGTCCAAGGCGTCACGGGCTTCAGTCCTTTCTTCCTCGCCCATGGACGACACGCACGCCGCATGACGGTCCATGGCGAGGCGAACCTGGGTGCAGTGGACGTGGGGGATTCCGAAGCACAATCAGCATGGGCGGTGGAATTTGTTGACACGCGAGCCGCACGGTGGGGACAAATCGAGGCCCAGGTGGGGCTTCGACTACAAGAAGCCGCCATCCAAAACATCCGTGCATACGAACGACGTCAGATGACGTCAGCAGAAGGGGGAGAACCCGAGCGACTAACTCTTGAACTGTTGAGGGCGGGGTCCCTCCAGTGGCTACGCCCTCGTCGCCATCAAGGCGTGGGACGAACCCCACCCCCGGTGGTTTGGGAGGTCTTCCGGGACGAGGGAACTGCGGTGGTCATCGCTGGACTCAACGGTCGACACTTTCGTGTCCACCGAGATGACCTACAGCCGTTCTCGGTCGATGACCCGACACCCCCAGGCAAAGCCACGTGGCGGATGCCAGAGGCTGGAACCGGCGACGGAAGGGAGGGAAGGGCGGACGCGACGGACTCTGGTGAAGAAGACCTGCCTCTCGCCAGTCGCGGATTCGGACGGACACCCAGCTGAACGCCACGGAGTGGCGGATTTCGAGGGGGAGTGGCGACACTGTCGGTCCGTGTTCACTTGCTGGAAAAATTGCCTGCGCGGACACGCCAACATGGCGTATCGGACGGCGTCCGGAAGAAGGGCCGGGAGGAGAAATCAGGGAGTTTTGGAGGTTCGAGCTTGGTGCGTGAAGCAAAGGGATTGCGAGGGTTTGGAGGCCGACGGGGCAGGGGAGCTGAGGTGGCAGGTGGGGTTCGGCTGACGTGGTCATGGGATGAACCCAATGGGGAAGTCGAGCCAAGCGCAGGGGTGACACATACGGGACAGTCGGATGGGATTCGGGCGGGAACCTGGCATCGCATCGGAAGAACCATCGGTGGATGGTTGAGGGAGGAATTCCAGAGGACAAGACCGCCGCCCTCTGAGGCCGCGCGACAGAATTATGATGGAATAATCGATGTGCTAATGATAGACAGATGTACTAGGATATCATATAAGGAGGATGATCGATGTATGTTCGATGTCACATGTCTTAATCAAGAGATTCCCCGGCTCGACTCTCTTGCCTTGACCCGTTCACTCTCGCTCTCGCGTGTGACTGCCCTAAGCGTGCAAAGCAAAAAGTGTGCATGTGGTGACATACTTGGTGNTTCGGGCGGGAACCTGGCATCGCATCGGAAGAACCATCGGTGGATGGTTGAGGGAGGAATTCCAGAGGACAAGACCGCCGCCCTCTGAGGCCGCGCGACAGAATTATGATGGAATAATCGATGTGCTAATGATAGACAGATGTACTAGGATATCATATAAGGAGGATGATCGATGTATGTTCGATGTCACATGTCTTAATCAAGAGATTCCCCGGCTCGACTCTCTTGCCTTGACCCGTTCACTCTCGCTCTCACGTGTGACTGCCCTGAGCGTGCAAAGCAAAAGGTGTGTATGTGGTGACATACTAGCGACATTTTCTTGTCTGTCGACTCGTGTTCTTGGCATACCCTTGGGCCGGCAGGACAGGATGTTGGCTGAATCAATGTCGCAGCTGGTAACGTTGCCAAATGCACAATCGGTGCATTTGGCGATGGGTTTTTGCGCTCGCGACGACACCGCGGCTGGTTTGTGGCTTTTGGCACGGGTTTCCGAGTGGGCTGCCATATGTTTTTTTCCGACGAAACTTATTTTTGTTGGAATTTTCTCATTTCCGTCGCCAATGTGACCAAAAATCGTCGCCAAAGCCATCAGGTGGCACTTGCCAGGAAGCCCCACGCCAGGATTGACACCTGAAAAACCTGCAGGCGGGAACGGCAAAGCTGTAGGCGGCAAAAAAACCACCTGCAGGTGGCAGTTTCACTGAAGCACGTCGCCATGGGCAGTTGGCGACGAGTAGGCTCATCGCCGCACAATCCTGGGCCGAAAATGGGATGGTGGAGATGCGCGCAAAGTCGTGGCCGATTTGCAGAAACTGGCGATGACTTTGCGTGTTATCTCGCGACGACTTTTCACGTCCCTTGCACGTATCGACGCCCCTCTCCTGCACGCTGCACCGGACTGCACCCACCCGCTACGCAGAGGCCGCGTCTACCCTTAGCGCCATGGCCTCAACGCCTACCAACCACCGCAGGGGCTTTGTCGCCCCACGCCCTGCTGCCTCAGCGCCCAACACATTGCGCCTTGGAGCAGTGTCGCCCTCTACCCTCAACGTGCCCTCCTCGCAAGGTAGCCTTGGCAGCTGTCCAATCGCGGCCACTTTACGCGACGGCGTAGTGGCTGCTGGCCGTGGCAAACGGAAATGCACTAGGGCGTCCGTGGCACACAAGCGGACGAAGCGGGCTACTGGGGCTGCCGCAAGTGACAGCGTGGACGGTGCGGCATCCGCGGCTGGAGGGAGCAATTCTGTGGGTGGCTGGAGCACGGGTGCCGCGGGCGGCAGCGCCAGGGCCTCCGTCGATCAAGGGGCGGAGGAGGCGGACAGACCGTCGTCCAACGGGGGTCTGGCGGAGGAAGGTGGGTCCGCCCTTGATGTCGACATGGTGAGGGCATGGAAGGATGCATCGGATAGTCACCTCCTCCTTAGGACGCTTGGCGACCTCCCATATGACGTGAGGAGGGCTCCGGCATTCTCCAAAAAAAAATGGCCGACAGTTTTCGCGTGGTTTATCACGCTGTTGGCGGAGAAATTTCAGGATGAGATCCGCGTGGTGCGGTCCCAACGTTTGTCTGATCGTCTTTAGTGGTTCACCTCTACTGTTTTGGGCGAATCTGAGACTGAGCGTGAGCTTTCTGGTCGCCTCACGCTATGTGAGCAGGAATTGAGAGACAGTCCGTTTGTGAAGGGAATAACGTCATTTTGCCTTAGTTTATGAACATATATATGATAACAACATTTATAGGGCTAGTCATGAGGTTTCCAACGCACCAAACCGCGCGCGATTCGGCCAAGCGTAGCTCAAGTTATGCTTGCCGAAGCGCAGGTCTCACCCACCACAGAAGCCTGACGCCGCCACTCGCCGTGGCGCCTTCATTCACGTGCGAAGCGCCTTTCCCAAGACGCATGTCCCATTGCACATGGTGTGGGGTTCCCTGCACTGTTTCCACGCACCCTACCCACTTTTGGGTCGTGTTTGGTGATGGGGTGTGACAAGGTTCGAAACCTGTCCGCGGACCTGCAGTCAGAATTTTGACCAAGTCCCCGAGTAACAAAACGTACTATTGAGTTTCGGACGTTGAGCCAGGATTTTGGCTCCCTCAGTAACAACCTGCACTATTGGATCCGGTGGATGATCCACCGGATCAGGTGGATCATCCACCGGACGCCTCGGCAGGCCTATCGGAGCATTTTCTCCAGATGGTATTTTTGTTACTCAGTCCGGTCGATCATCGACCGGATTTCGAGTCGCAGCCGGCTCGCAGAGCCGCTGCGCATACCCCAACTTTGGAAGGCAATATCTCCCTCGATACTTGTCCGATTCCGGCGAAACAACTTCCACCGGATTCAGCAACTCTTCAAATTTCAGGGGCAATCCTCCATTTCAGGATCCAAGCAAATTTCGAGTCGCCAGATCCGCCGGAGCGGAGTTTCCATTTTCTGGCGGCTCGTCAGCGCCTCCCGGCGCCGCACTTGGGCATGCGGAGGGGCAATTTTTCAACATTCTCCCCCTTGCACCTTCCATGCCCGCTGCTCCTGCTTGCTCTCACTCATCTTCCGCTGCGCCCTCCAGCCCATCATAGCTGGTCATCCCAAGTCCGGCCACGCTCATCGCGTGCCGGTCTGCGGGTTGCGCTGTGGTCAAGCAATCTGCAAGCATGTTGTGCGTGCTGCAGTGCTGCAGCACCACCTGCCCCTTATCGACCATGTCCTCTGCGTAGTGATAACGCACGTCAATGTGCTTCGTCCTCCTGTGTTGCGCCGGGTTGTTGGTCAGCGAGATGGAGTCGGTATTGTCCTCGTGCACCACCGTAGGCTCCAGCTGCGGCACACCCAGCTTCCCTAGCAACCTGCGGAGCCACACCGCCTCCTTGACCGCCTCGGCCAGCGCGATGTACTAAGCTTCCACTGTGGAGGTGGCGACGCAGTCCTGCTTCCTGCTGTACCATGAGACCGCAGCACTAGCGAGGAAGAACACGTAGCCGGATGTGGACTTTCGCTTGTCCACATCGCCAGCGTAGTCTGCATCCGTGTAGCAGACCAGACGCAAAGGGTCCGCCCGCCCTTTGCCCTCGAACCTTAGGCGCGCGTGCCGTGTCGCCTGCAGGTAGCGGAGGATGCGCTTGACCGCCTGCAAGTGTAATGGCCCTAGGTCGGCCACGTACCTGCTCACTTGGCCCATCGCGTAGGCCAGGTCCGGTCGAGTCGCCACCATGGCGTACATGAGGCTGCCCACCGCCGATTTGTAAGGCACCCCTGCTATATCCTTCCGCTCTTCTTTTGTTTGCGGCGCCATTGCCGCACTCAGTTCATAGGTCGTGGAGATAGGACTGCACAGTGGTTTGCAGTCCTCCATGCCGTACCGCTTTAGCACCTCGGCCACGTATTTGGCCTGTCCCAGCTCAAGCGTGCGCGCCCTCCGGTTCCACGTAATGCTCACCCTGAGGTAGAACTCCAGCTCCCCCATGTCCGACATCTGGAACCTGCTGCTCAGCTACTCTTTCAGCTGCTGTAGGCTCGGCAGGTCTGAGGGGCACAAGATCAGATCGTCCACGTAGAGTGCAACAATATGATGGAGCTTCTTGCTGCGCCGCACGTACACACTATGATCTGACTCACAGCGCTTGAAGCCGTGTTGTGCCATGAAGCTGTCCCTTTGTTGGTACCAGCATCGGGGCGATTGCTTTAGCTCGTACAAGGACTTCCGCAGCTGGCACACCTTGCCTTCTGGCGCCTCCACCCCCTCCGGCACCTCCACGTAGATTTCCTTGTCGATGATGCCATTGAGGAAGGCCGTCTTTACGTCCATTTGGTGGAGCTCCATGTCCTTCGCGGCTGCCACCGCAAGGATCGCCCGGATGCTTGTGAACTTGGCGACGGGGGCGAACGTCTCATCGTAGTGCTCGCCCTTATGCTGTGCGTACCCCTTCACCACGAGCTGCGCCTTGTACTTGTCAACCACACCTTCCTTTGTGAACTTGGTCTTGAAGACCCACTTGGAGCCGATGACCTCGGCGTCTTTCGGCCTGTCAACCAGCTGCCACGTGTCGTTTTCTGCAATGGATGCCAACTTCCACTTGATGGCAGCGTCCCACTGCTTTCCCTCGGGCCGCGCAAGCATCTCTTACACGGTCGTCGGTTCCGTTGATGCAGCTAGCATGCACCGCGTCATGCCGATCCATCGACCGGTGCCTGCGTCGAAACGCTTCCCCACTCTCTGCTGCCTCCCGCTGCGGCGCGGCAGTCTTGGCGGCGTCTCATCGCTCTGCTGCGATACTTCCGACTCAGCCCGCTCTAGTGAATCATCGACCGGACGGCCTCCCGAGGATTCTTCCCGCTCCGGTGAACCATCAACCGGACGAGCGGCGCGTCCGGAGGATTTTTCTCCGACGCCCGACGCGAACTCCGCCGGGAGTGCGCGCTTCGGCACCCGCGGTGCCTCCTTCGACGGATCATTCACCCGGAACTCCAGCCCAGCTACATCATCGTCGGAGTCCTCCGCGTCGGCTACTACACCTGCTGCACCGCCGCGCTCCGACGCCGCATCATCAACCTCCGCATTCGCCGGCTCCTCCTCGTAGTCAAGGAGCTGGAACCACTCCCTGTGTTTTGGAGTGTTCCCGACGCTCATGTCGTTGCTGCTGCTGCTGAAGCTTTGCTGCTCGTAAAACTCGACGTCACGGCTGCGGATGATCTCTTGAGTGCGGGGGTCCCAGAGCCGGTACGCCTTTTGCGCGCTCTCGTAGTCGAGGAACAAGCATGGCTTCGCCCGCGGTTCTAGCTTGCTGTCGCGTCGTTGCGCCGCCTGCACCATCGCGTGCGCCTTGCACCCGAACATCTTCAGGTGCGCCACGTTTGGCTTGCGCCCGCTCCAAACCTCCTGCGGTGTCTTCCTGCCGCCCTTACCCTTAAGCACCGCTGTTGGGGTGAGGTTGATGGTGTAGCTCGCTGTACGCGCAGCCTCCGTCCAGAACCCTCGCGGCAACCCCGCATCCACAAGCATGGTCCGCACCATGTTGAGCAGCGTCTGGTTTGCCTGCTCCGCCACTCCGTTGGACTGTGGCGAGTACGGCGTAGTGGGTTCCCACTTGATGCCCTGCTGCTTCATCCACCCGCTGCAGCCCACGTACTCTCGGCCATTGTCGCTGCGTAGCGCTCTGACCTTCCGGCCAGTCTGCCTCTCCACCGCTGCGACGTACTCCTTCAGCCGTTCCAAGACCGCACCTTTCCGCTTCATGAAGTACACGTAGAGTTTTCTGCTGCAGTCGTCAATGAAGGTGACAAAGTATCTCAAGCCGCCGCTTGACGGCGTTTTGAACGGTCCACACACGTCGCTGTACACGACCTCCAGCAGGTCCTTTGCGCGAGCCTCGTTCTCATTGAACGGCTTGCGCCGTGCCTTGCCCAAAATGCAAGGCTCGCACTTCTTGTGCGCTGCTGCATCTGCTGCACTATTGATGACAAGGCCACGCACCATGTCGCGCTTCGCCATCTCCTTAACGGTTGCGGGCGCCGAATGCCCCAACCGTCGGTGCCAGACCTCTAGATCAACACTTCCTCCCTTGGCCATGTTGACGACGCGCTCCTGCGAATCTGCTGCGTTGGATGCCGCGGGGACCACCTTGGTCTCCACAATGTAGAGACCGCCCTCACGCTTTGCCTCCAGCAAGACCTCGCCGTCGCCGTCGATACGCACCACTGCGCCTTTCCTGCGGAAGAGCACCTCATACCCCTTGTCCGTCAAGCGGCTAACACTCAAAATGTCAGCCAGGCCGGGGACGTGCTGCACATCACGAATTGTGCACAACTCCTTACCGCCCACCACGACTTCCACCTCCACGTCGCCTTGGCCGGCCGCCGGCTCGACTTTGTCGTTCGCGACCACCATTGACTTGGAGGACTTCTCGTAGGTGACAAACCCCACCTTCTTGACTTGGGTGTGCTCCTCGGCCCCGGAATCCAGGCACTGCCTGTTAGCCTTTTTGAGGAAGTGGTTCTTGTTGCCATTGAGGAGCGACCTGCCCTTACTGTTTTTGCCGCCGGTCTTCTCCTCCTCCGGGCACTCACGACCCCAATGGCCCTCCTTGCCGCAATTGCGGCACGCACCTTTCTTGGCGCCCTTCTTTCCGCCGCCCTTTCCACCACTTCCTTGGCCCCCGCTTCCGCCACCGTGCGTTTTGGTGACGAGGGCCGATGAGGAAGACGAGGAGTCCCCGCGGCTCCGACGCTGCGCCTTGTTGCGGATGTACTCTGCAACCGCGCCATAGGTGAGCTTGTCCTCCGACCATCCTCCGAGAATGGTGATGAGTGGACCCCAACTGTCAGGTAGGGCCGTGAGGAGGGCCATCACCTGCAGCTGCGTGTCGATATTTCACCCCACGTCATTGCACTGCGAGGCGAGCGACTCGATCTGCTGCATGGCGGAGATGACATCATCTCCCTCCTCGATTCTCACCATGAGGAGTCGCTTCATCGCGAAGATCTTGTTCGCGAGCGACTTGGATTGGTGGATGGGGCAGAGCTTTTCCCAAGCTTTTGCTGCCGGCTTGCAGCCTTGGAAGTAGCCTCACTGCGACTCGGCTGTCCCGGACACCAGGAGCATGAGCGCCTCTGTGTTCTTCTTTTCGAAGGCCTGCTTCTCCGCGTCCGTAGCAGTCGCCTCTGTGAGCACCTCCTTTCCCAACATAATATCCAGCAGCCCCTTATGCAAGAGGTGCAGTTCGAACTGCCACCTCCATAGCCCGAAGCCCGGGCCGCCCGCATACTTCTGAATGGGCTGCGTCTCCTTCTGTACCATGTGCGCAGCTGCTACTCCGACAAGTTCTCAAAACTTCACGACGACGTCCAAGATGACGATCCCCTGTTCTGCGGAAGACGTGAACATTGGAGGCGTTCAGACCCGTGGGCCCATAACCCTTTGTCAGGATGAGATCCGCGTGGTGCGGTCCCAAAGTTTGTCTGATCGTCTTTAGTGGTTCACCTCTATTGTTTTGGGCGAATCTGAGACTGAGCGTGAGCTTTCTGGTCGCCTCACGCTATGTGAGCAGGAATTTAGAGACAGTCCGTTTGTGAAGGGAATAACGTCGTTTTGCGTTAGTTTTTGAACATACATATGATCACAATATTTATAGGGCTAGTCATGAGGTTTCCAACGCACCAAACCGCGCGCGATTCGGCCAAGCGTAGCTGAAGTTATGCTTGCCGAAGCGCAGGTCTCACCCACCACAGAAGCCTGACGCCGCCACTCGCCGTGGCGCCTTCATTCACGTGCGAAGCGCCTTTCCCAAGACGCATGTCCCATTGCACATGGTGTGGGGTTCCCTGTACTGTTTCCATGCACCCTACCCACTTTTGGGTCGTGTTTGGTGATGGGGTGTGACGAGGTTCGAAACCTGTACGCAGACCAGCAGTCAGAATTTTGACCAAGTCCCCGAGTAACAAAACGTACTACTGACTTTCGGACGTCGAGCCAGGATTTTGGCTAAGTCCCTCAGTAACAACCTGCACTA
>SZWC01002777.1:70835-115497 GCA_023375785.1 Penium margaritaceum | reverse complement strand
GGGGGGGGGGGGAGGACAGACTCGAGTAGTACCACGTCGATGACACGACCGACAGTCAGCGGATGGAATATTGACAAGCCCATCGAGTATCGGACTATCCCACACACACGTTAACCTTCCATGTTACTCCTGTGTAGAACTTAGTACAATATAGGTGCGGAATCAATACTACAAAAATAGCACAAAGTGTACAATGTGTACAATGTACATAACATTTGAAGCAAGGACATGATAAAGTAGTTTTAAGAAATTAGTTACGTTGGAATAATTTTTGTGATGTTTTCAATAAACCCAGTTCTGAAGAAAGATAATGGAATTAAGGTGTTGATGTACACGTGATTTTTTGTGAATTTGAATCTAACAAGTAAGTTCCTAGAACCATTGTCCATTTTCTAGGTTTCTTTCCTGGAAGGATCCTCACCATATGGTTTTGCCTTATACACACACTGGCAAGTGTATTGATTTGGGGTGACAGGGCATAAATGCATTACTATGCTTTCTAAGTATTTCAAGACATTACAAGACGTTGCTAGGCATTGCCTACTCATTGCCACACATTTCCATGCATTTCCACGCATTGCCATGCATTGCCCAGGTCTTTTTAAGCATTATCCAAGCATGGCCAGGCATTGCCATGCATATTCCAGGCATTTCTCATGAATTGCCCTCTCACTGCCAAGCATTTCTAGGCATTGCCAAGCATTAACCAACATTTTCCATGCATTGCCAAGCATTGCCTGCGCATTGCCAAGCATCACCCAAGAACTGCTAGGCATTGCCAGGCACTAAAAGGTATTGCTACAGTATGCCCAGGTATTACCACACACTTTCAGGCATTATTAGGCACTGCCCAGGAATTTCCAGATATTTCCCAAGGATTTCCATGCATTTCCCAGGAATTGCCTGGAATTACCTGACATTGCCCAAGCATCGCCAGGCATTGCCAGGCTTTTTTTTAGCATTACAGATAATGACTAGGGATTGCCCAGGGATGTTCATGCATTGCCGAGGCATTGCCTTGGCACTTCCAGGCATTGTCAGGATTTACCCGGCATTGCCCAGCATTGGCAGGTACTGGCGAGGCATGCCAGGCATTGTCAGGCATTTTCCAGGCATTGCCAAGCATTACCGAAAGATTTCTAGGCATTTTCGACCATTGTCAAGGTGTTGTCACGCATTGCCACGTATTTCCCATTTGTTTCCAGGCTTTTCCAACACATGAACCAGGCATTGCCACGAATTGCTAGGCATTGTGAGGCATTTCTAGGTATTGTGCATGCATTTCCAGGTATTGTATAGCATTTCCCGAACATTCCCAGGAATTGCCAAGCATTTACCATGATTTGCAAGGAGTTTCCCACAAATTTCTAGGCATTGCTCGGCATCGCTAGGCGTTGCCAGGCATTGGAAGGTATTGCTAGGCATTGCCAAGGCATTTTTGCGTATTACCAGGCATTGCCCATACATTGCTAGGCAGTGTCAAGCATTGTCCAGGCATTGGAGAGTATTGTAAGACATTGCAAGACATTACCTAGGCATTACCACTCATTGCTAGGCAATTCCCAAGCATTGACTAGGCATTGTCAGGCATTTCAAGGCATTGCTTGGCATTTCCACAGATTTTCCAGGCATTGCCAAACATTTGTAGGCATTGCCAAAGCATTACCATCCAATGCTAGGCATTGCCAGGCATTGCTATTTGTTACCACAAATTTCTAGTCATTTCTAGGCATTGCCTAGCATTTTCATGCATAGCCAGGCATTACAAGGAATTTCCCATGCATTGGAAGGCATTCACAAGCATTTTCCAGGCATTTCCATGCATTTTTGGGCATTGCAAGATATTTCCCTGGTAACGCCAGCCATTACTAGAAAATTTCCAGGCATCACGCAGCATTTCCATGCATTGCCCAGGCATTTCCAGGCATTTTAAAGCTTTTCATAGGCGTTGCCCATGCATTGCCAAGAATTGCGAGACATTACCTAGGCATTGCAAGGCATTGCCAGGAATTTCCCAAGATTTTCTAGGCATTCTTAGGAATTTCCCATGCATTACCCAGGCATTACCAAGCATTGCCAGGTGTTCCCAAGAATTTCCCAGGCATTGCCAGGTAGTTCCCAGGCAATTTCAGGCAGTGCCAGACATTGCCAGGCATTGCCAAGTTCTGCCTAGGCCTTGGGAGGCATTGCCAGGAATTACCCAAGCATTGCCAGGAATAACCAGGTGTTTCCTAGGCAATTCCATGCATTGCACGGCATTGCTTGGCATTGACAGGCATTGCCCAGGCATTGCTAGCTATTTCCAGGCATTGCCTAGGAATTGCCAAGCCCAGACATTTCCAAGAATTTTGAGGCAATTCCCTGGCATTGCCAAGCATTACTACGCATTGTCCAAACAATGCCAGGCGTTGCAAGGCATTTCCAAAGAATTTTCCGGCATTGCTAGGCACTCTCCAAGAATTACTAGGCATTACCAGGCATTGCTCAGGTATTGCCCAGGAACTTCTAGTCAATGTAAGAATTCCCCCAGGTTTTACTTACCATTGCCCAGGCACTTATAGTAATTGCAAGAATTTCCACCAATTCATGGGAATTTGCATCCATTACCTAGGCATTTCCATGCATAGCCAAGCATTGGAAGGCATTTCCCAGGAATTGTAGGTGATTTTGAGGTAAGCAGTGCAAGAAGCAGTGCCAGATTTTCCCCTGGTATTGCCAAGGACTACCAGGCATTGCTCAGATAGCGCCTGACATTACCCAGGAATTTCCCAGGCATTACCTAGACATTGCCAGGCATTTCTAGGCCTTGTTAAAGCATGGCAAGGACTTCTCCAAGAATGGCTAGGCATTGTCAGGAATTGCCTAGGCATTGCCGAGGCAGTGCAAGGCATTGCCCGGCCATTGCACAGGCATTGCCCAGACGCTGCCAAGCATTCCAGGTGTTGTCTTGGCATCTCCACGTATTGCTAGGAATTATCCAGGCAATGCCAGGCATTGCCCACACATTGTGAGGTGTTCTCCAAGCATTACCATGCATTGTCCAAGCATGTCCAGACATGACTTGGCATTGCTAGGCATGGTCCATGTATTTCCAGGCATTGTCCAAGTGTTGTTAGGCATTTCCAGATGTTGCCCAGGAATTGGGAGGCATTTTGAGGCCTTTCCAACGCATTTCTAGGCATTGCGAGGCTTTACCCAGGCATTGCCAGGCAATTCCAGGCATCGCCCAAGCATAACCCTGACATTTTCAAGCATTTTCCACGCATTATTCAAGCATTTCCAGGCATTGCCATGAATTTTCCAGGCATTTTTTAGCATTATGAGGCATTTCCAGGCATTCCCAAATGTTGTCAAGCATTGCCCATGCAATGCAAGGCAAGGCAGTGCCAGGCATTGCCAAAGCACTGCCCAGGAACTGCCTCACATTGCCAAGGAATTGCCACGTATAACTTGGCATTTTCCAGGCAATGTCCAAGCATTGCTAAGCATTACACCAGCATTTCCAGGAGTTTTGAGGCATTGCTAGGCATTCACAGGCATTGCCAAGTCAGTGCTAGGCATTTCCTGGTATCATTTGGGAATTTATAGGCATTTTTAGGCATTGCCTAGGCATTACCTAGGCATTATCAAGCAAAGCCTGATGTTTCCTAGGCGTTGGTAGGCATTGCCAGACATTGCCTAGGAGTTGCCCAGGTTTTGCCAGGCATTTCCCAGGCATGCAAGGCATATTCCGGCATTTCCAGGTGTTGCTTGCCATTACCAGACATTACCCATGCATTGCCAGGAATTGTGAGGCATTTCCAAAGCACTGCTAAGAATTTCCCAGGCATTGCCAGGCATCGTCCAAGTTGCAAGGAATTCCCTAGGCATTGTCAGCCATGGCAAGGCATTGCCCGGCATTGTCAACCATTGCCTGGATTTGCGAGGAATTTCTAGGCATTGCCATGCATTTTCCAGGAATTACCTGGCATTTCCAGGCATTAACCAAGAACTGGCAAGCATGACCCAGTCATTTCAAGGCGTTGCAAGGCATTGCCAAACAATGGTCAGGCATTGCCAGGCATTTCCAGGCACTACCTAGGCATCGCCCCACATTGTAAGGCAGTGCCAGACACTTCTTGCCATTGCCTAGGCAATGCCAAGAATTGCCATGTATTTCCAAGGCATTTTCAGGCATTGCCAAGGCATTGCAAGGCACTTCCAGGAATTATCTAAAACTTTCCCACGTATTGCCAAGCATTGCCAATAACTCCCTAGGTAGTGATAGATATTTACCACACATTGCCAAGAATTTTCTGAGCATGCCCAGACATTGCCTTGTATTCCCTAGGCATTTTAAGGCACTAGGAAGGATATTCCATGCATTTCCCAGGCATTGCAATGCATTTTCCAAGCATTGCCACGCATTGCAAGGCATTACTCAGTGTTGCAAGGCATTTCCAGGCATTACCAAGAATTGTGCATGCATTGCAAGGCATTGCCCGAGCATTACCGAGCATTTCCCAGGCTTTTCCAGGAATCTCCAAGCATTGCCCAGGCATTCTCCTGGCTTTGCCAAGAATTGCCAAGCATTGGCAGGTGTTGCCTAGGCATTACTAGGCATTGCCTAGGAATTACCAGGTATTTCCAGGCATTGTCCAGGCATTGCCAAAAGTTGCCTATGAATTACCAGGAATTTCAAGGCATTGCCCAGGGATAACGAGGAATTTCTCAAGGATTCCTAGCATTTCCACACATTTTCCAAGCATTACCAGGCATTGCCCAGGAATTCCCTAGGTAATGCCAAGCATTGCCAGACATTGCCCAAGTTTTATCAGGCATTGTCAGGTATTGCTCAGGCATTGTAAGGCTTTGCCTAGGCATTGCCAAGCATTGCCAGACATTGCCCAAGTTTTATCAGGCATTGTCAGGTATTGCTCAGGCATTGTAAGGCTTTGCCTAGGCATTGCCAAGCATTGCCAAACATTGCCTATGCATTCCAGTGCATTCCCATGTATTGCCTAGGAATTTCCTAATATTTGATGGAAACTGGGGCAGCCCTCAGGGAGGTGATCAGGCTCACTAAGAGCCGCCTAGGCAGGACCAGATGTTTGTTATGGGAGTTGCAGGTTTCACAGGCAGAGATTACGGAAGCGAATGTAGGTTTGTAGAGAACATGAATGTCTTAATCAACTCTTCAGTGAGAAAGTAAATCATCACAGCTTTCTAAAAAGCTCTTACACGCCTCATTTGGCCAAGGGAGCACTGAGATACACTCTGTCAAAGTTCACCTTCTAGCACACTCTCCTAGCCTAGCGGGATGAGCGGCAGTCACCTTGTCTCACATGAGAATTATGTCTCACACGACTTGCACGACCAACAATCTTGGACTGCTCCTTCCTTGAAGTCTCCTGGATATTCTCCAGCTGGATTTTCTCCTTGAAGGCCTCTCTTAGCCTTCCTGACCAATAATCTTGCGGCCTTTTGAGCTCAAAGTGCTCAGGTTCACTTGAACCCAACCCATGATCTCCAAACTTTGAAAATCCATATCTCACTCAAACAAACACCGAATTGAGTTCCGTAAACTGTGTTGGTACGTGTGAAACATCCTCTATGCAACTGTCAAGATGATTTTTATCAAGCAACCATTTTGTCAATTTCTGACACCCTCATATCCATCATTCTCCCACTTTGCGAAAATAAAAAACACACAAGTCCGCACTGTCCCCTCAGCTGCTAAGAGCAGTACGCTACTAGCGGCTTGTTCAGGAAGTCTGCCAGCATCATTCTTGAAGGGAAGAACTTGATCTCCACCACCTGTTTCGCCACGAGCTCGCGGATGAAGTGACATCGCAGGTTGATGTGCTTGGTGCGGGCGTGAAACTCGGCGCTCTTGGTCAGAGCAATGTCGCTCACGTTTTCACAATGTATTGTAGTCGCTATGGTCTGCTGCTTTCCAAGGCTTTCCAGCAGCTCACGCAGCCACACGGCTTCCTTTGCTGCTTCACTTAGGGTGATGTACTCTGCTTCGGTGGAGGAGAGGATAACACACTCTTGCTTCTTGCTCCTCCAGCTGATTGCACCTCCCCTGAGCACAAACATGAACCCACTGGTTGACCTCCTTGTGTCCAGGTCACCCTCCCAATTTGCATTGCTGTAGCTGATGAGGATGGGGTTGTTGTTGCCATTGAAGTGGGGGCAAAGGCTCCTGCTGCTGTCAAGGTAGCGCAACACACGCTTGATCACCTCCCGATGCGGCACGCCCGGATTCGCGCAAAACTTGCTTAGCACTCCCACTGCTTGGCTGATGTCGAGGCGCGTGCCAACTGCTGCGTACATGAGGCTCCCAACTGATGCTTGGTACAACACTGCTCCCATGCAGCTGCTCTCTTGCATGTCGTGGGGATTTTGCGTCATACTCAGCTTCGCTCCCACTTCCAGTGGTGTTGCGGCCTTGCGCGCTCCTGCCATGTTGGAGCGCTTGACGATGTTGCTCACATACGTGCTCTGCGACAACTCCAAAGTCCGCTGCTGCCGGTCACGCTTGACTTGAAGGCCAAGGTAGAAGCTGAGCTCTCCCATGTCTTTCATGTCGAAACTGGCAGAAAGGGACTTCTTCACATCATCCAAAAGAGAATTGGAGTCAGATACAATGAGCAGATCATCAACATAGTGCAAGATGATGACCTGGTTTGCCTCTTGCCCGTGTCCATAGACTGCATGGTCGGCTTTGCTGCACACAAAACCAAGACCAGCCAGCTCCTCATCCATCTTGTGGTACCATGCTCGCGGTGTTTGCTTTAGGCTGTACAGTGCCTTCACAAGCTTGCAAACCAAATCCTCCTACCCTCCACCACATACCCCTGCGGCTGCTCCATGTATACATCCTCCTCGAGGTCATCATTCAGATCACATCCATTTGGTGCAACTCCCAGTCCAAGCAGCAGCAAAAGCAAGGATCGTTCGGATGGATGGAAACTTTGTGACACGTGCAAATGTCTCATTGTAATCCACACCCTCACTCTGCACATACCCCTTTGCAACCACTTGTGCTTTGTACCTGAGCACCTTACCATCCGCACCATGCTTGCGCCTTAAGATCCACCGGCACCTGATCACCTGGCTGCCACGTGGAGCTTCCTTGAGGGTCCAGGTACCATTCTTCACGAGCGTACCATTCTCCATGTCTACTCTGGCATGCCAATCTGTGGCCTTGGCGCTGCGCATGGCTTCAGAGAATGTGGCTGGGTCATCGGTGACTGTGAGGAAGAGAAGCTTGAAGTCAGATGACTCTGTTGGTGGTGGAACCGTGCACAGGTTCAGCCGCTCCCCTGGTTTCATCTACTTCTTTGTGAGCCTCTCGGACCACCGTAGCTGCTCTCCACTATCCTTTGCACCTTTGTTGATGCATGTGGACCATCGTGGTAGCTGCTGTTTGTTGCTTTGCTGCTTCTCTTCATCAGATTTGGCTACTGGGTCCTTCTCCTTCTCAGCTCCCTCCACCTCTTTGTCATTGCCGCTATCATTGCCATCTTCCGCACCGCCCTCTTCTGCTACTGGTTCTTCTCCCACATCAGGTAGAAGTGCGGGAGCAAGTGGAACTACAGACATAGGGCTCCAGGTCCAGCCCTTCACGTCCTCTTGAAGGACCACGCCATGGCTGCGGGTGATCTTGCGTGCGGTGAGGTTGTAGAGTCGGTATCCCATGGTGTCGTAGCCGAGGAAGGCAGCCTTCACCGACTTTGTGTCCAGCTTGTTGCGGTTGCCAGCAGGCATGTGCACAAATGTACCACACCAAAAAACTTTTAGGTGCGTCACTGTTGGCTTGTGCCCAGTCCACGCTTCCTCCGGTGTCATCAACAACACGGCGCGCGTAGGGCTCCGATTTTCAGGTACACGGTAGTGTTGACCGCTTCCACCCAAAAGGTTGGCAGGAGCTCCGCGTCTTGGAGCATGCTACAAACACACTTCATGAGCGTGCGGTTTGGGCGTTCAGCCACGCTGTTCAGCTAACGTGTTCTAGGTGGGGTGACCTCGTGCCTGATCCCGTGACGCTTGAGGAAGTTGCGGAAGTCATTGGAGAGGTACTCTTCTCCACCGTCGGTGCAAAGCACCTTCACTCTCATTCTATGCAGCAGCAATCCACACCTTCAAAGCATCAATACACTCATCCTTTTCAGCTAGGAAGGACACCCACGTCTTCCTCGACTTGTCATCAATAAACGTGAAAAAGAACAACTTGCCGGACAGGGAATGAGATGGCATGGGATCGCACAAATCAGAGTGAACAAGTCAGAGAAGCTCACCCACCCCCTTCCCTTCCCCAGAAAATGGAGTGCGGGCTTGCTTCCCTTCAATGCAACTCTCACAAGCTGATGCACCTAGCTGCTTCACCCCTTGAGCTCCAGGCTACAGACCATTTGCTGCATGGAGATGATGACGCCAAAGCCGAGGTGACCAAGCCGGCGGTGCCACATGCCGATGTCGTGTTTTCCCTCCCACCAACGCTGAGTCAGCTTCCTTCTCCGATGCCACGTAGAGATGGTAAAGTCCGTCCTCCTTGTCGGCTTTTGCAAGCACACGGCCTCCACGAGAAGAGATGATGCAACCACCATTCTCAAAGCGAACCTGCATGCCTTCAAAGATGAGAGATGAGACAAAGTGGAGGTTAGTTGTAAGCCCCAGAACATGGAGCACCCCCTTCACATGACGTTCCATGTGCTTACCCTTAACGGAAGCACAAAACACAATCTCACCCTCTCCAACTGCCATTTTCACATGATTATCCCCCATGCACATCGGACAAGGCTCAATGGTGGTGTAGACAACAAACCACTCCCGGCGACATGTCATGTGCTGCATGGCTCCCGAGTCAATGATCCAGAACAAGGCGGTGTTGTCGGAGACGTACATGATCCGGATGGTTGTCACGAATCTTCTCTCCTAATCTGTTGCGTTGGCAGAAGCATCGGACTGCTTTCCTACTCGCACTCTAGCCGCAAGGTCCGCCTTCTTCTTCTGTCATTTGCATGCCCAATGGCCCGGCTTCTTGCAGTAGGGGTAGTTCCCCTTCTTCTTCCCTCCTTCGTTGCTGCTCCTGGCTGGTGCAGCATCATCCCCATGACCAGAGTTGGTGATGAAAGTGATGTCCAGTCCGCTTGCGCCCTCCTCTCCCTTGCATTGCTCCTCCTCAAACAGCACGTTCTCCTCCACATCGTTGAGGGAGAGCTAGTCGCCGCGCTGGTCCAGGGAAACAATGAAAGTAGTGTAGTTGCTAGGAAGGCCAGAGAGGATGGTTAGCATGAGCACATGCTCCTTAACAAGGTCCTCAACTGTAGAAAGCTGGTCGGCAAGAGACTTCACCATGTTGATGTAGTCAATCATGGATTGAGACTCATCCATCTTCACAGTGTGAAAGCGACGACACAACTGCATGTTCCTGAGGATTGACTTGGATGCACAAGTAAACTTGAGCTCCTTCCAAACCTCCTTAGGCGTGAGGATGAGGATTTGCTGCCACTCGGCGAGGTAGAGGTAGATGGTGGCGAGGGCGCGGTCACGCTTCTCTCGGTGGGTACGGGTCTCACCAGGTGAGATAGAGGACTGAGCTGGTTCCTCCTCTCTCACATGGCTCCAGAGTCCATTATCCATCAGAACCATCTTCATGTTGTTTCTCTAGTTGAAGAAGTTCTTGCCTTCGAACTTGGCGATGTTGACGCCGGCCACCACGGAAGCGGGTGTCACCATCGTAATGCAAAGTTCAGTCTCCAAAAGACTCTCTCATACAACAGGTGCAACAAATGCCTCAAGGATTAGGCAAAGCCTTATTCTAGATCTGATACCACTGATGGAAACTGGGTCAGCTCTTGGGGAGTTGATCAGGCTCACTAAGAGCCACCTAGAGAGGACCAGTTGTTTTTTAGAGGGAGTTGCAGGTTGACCAGACAGAAATTACGGAAGCAAATGTAGGTTTTCAGAGAGCGCAAATCTCTAAATTGAATCTTGAATGAGAAATAACATTATGACAGCTTTCTAGAAAGCCCTCATATACCTCATTTGGCCAAGGGAGCACTGAGATACGCTTTGTCAAAGTTCACCCTCTAGCACACTCTCCTAGCCTAGCGGGATCAGCGGCAGTCACCTTGTCTCACATGAGAATTATGTCTCACACGACTTGCACGACCAACAATATTGGAATGCTCCTTCCTTGAAGTCTCCTGGAGGTCCTCCAGCCGGCGTTTCTCCTTGTGAAGACCGCTCTCAACCGTCCTGGCCAATAATCTCGATGCCTTTTGTTCTCAAAGTACTCAGGTCGTCACTTGAACCCGACCCATGATCTCCAAACTTTGGAAATTCATATCTCACTCAAAACGGATTCCGAATTGAGTTCCGTAAAGTGCATTGGTACCTGTGAAAAATCCGCTATGCAACTGTCATGCCAGATAATTTTTATCAAGAAACCTATTGTTGTCACTTTCTGGCACCCTCATGTCCATCAACATTATCTAGGCATTGCAAGGCTTTGCCCAGGCATTACCATGTAATTCCTAGGCATGTCAAGGCTTTGTCCAAAGAACTAGTATTTTCAAGGTACTGCCACACATATCTAATGCATTTTCCAGTCATTGCTAGGCATTGCCAAGAATAACCAACAATTAGAAGGCATTTCCAGGCATTGCCAAGTAGTGCACATACATTGCCCACGCATTGCCAGGCATTATTACAGGCATTGCCCAAACATTTCCAAGGTATTTCTAGGCATTTCCAGGCATTTTCAGGCATTTCCAGGCACTACAAGGCATTGGCAGGAATTTCCTAGGAATATTCAAGCATTGCCATGCATTGCTAGGCATTATGAAGCATTGCCCACGCAATTCCAGGCACTGTCAAGGCATTGCTCGGCATTGTAAGGCATTATCTAGGCATTGCTGGACATGGCTAGGCACTGCCACGTATTGGATAGGTGTTGACAGGCATTCCCAGGTACCTATACACATCGCCCAATCATTGCCACGTATTATGAGGCACTTGAAAAATTGTCGAGGCATTAAAAAGCATTGCCAAGAATTGCCCAGGCATTACCAGACATCACAATGCATTTCCAGGCATTGGAAGGTGCTTTGGGAGCTGCTGGTCGAGGCGGTGATGAAGTAATCATGCTGATATCAGATGCATGTTTTGATGCTCCTATTATATTCTACGTGAAAAAAAGTATGAAATCAACTCAAGAACTGGGTCATTCGGTGCAGGGACGAGAAAGATACGGCCGTGTAAAGGTGGGAGGCGTACATCCAGAAAACAGGAGACGTATTGGTTCAACCCCGAACACAACGGAGCAACTTTCTCGCCCACCGCAGCCAAAGTGCCCCTGGATGGATGCTTAGCCAATGAGGCAAGGTTCATTGGGGTCCATGGGCACTTCAGGATGGTGGTTGGAGCTGCATTCACGGGCGACCGTGACCCTCGCTGGCGGTGCTGCCAGTGGCAGTCACGCATGGAGCACTCAAACAGCCATAACTTAGCTGTTTCTCCACGGATTGAGGCGTTCTTTGGTGTGTTGAAAAGCTCGCAATGCGTACTACATGATGCATGTGTTATTTGCATAATTGCACCTCAGCAGAGGGCTTCGGAGCGCCGAGGAGCTATTGGTTGGCTCATAGGAGCTGGTACATAAAGAAGCCTAGGGGTTGTTCTGGGCATGCCAGTCTTACTAAGAGACTCTGTACATTGCCTTGTACTGATGTATCAAGTCTAAAGGATTAATTCCTTGCCCAACTCTCCTTGTGTTCCAATTATTGCCTCATACACACCCATTCAGTCCTACTAGTCTTCCGCAGTGTACGTTGGTGCAAACAACGCCGGGAGAGTCGCTCGGCGGGAACCTTGGTCACTAGCAGTGGTTTTGCTGCTAGGAGGAGGTCGTACGACATCTCAAGGGCTGGCCCACACACCAAGGGGTCGAGGGTTGGGAAGTTTATCCCAAGGACTAGGCGTGTGACCGTCACGCCGGGTGCCCCTCGGTACACATTTGGTATCAGAGAGCGTGGACGTTTGCTTGGCTTTGCGCGGACCCAAGGGAGGCAACAGATCTGCCACAATTGCGTTTAGCCAGAAAAATTTGTCACAACTCAAAGCATGGCAGCCATGGCATACGACCAGGCCAACATCATGGAAGAGATCCGGTGTACTCTTGATGAGTTGCGTCAAGAGAACAAGTAGCTGCGCGAGGAGGTTGAGGCGAGGTACGTCAGCCAAGGGATCAGTGTAGTGAGGGGTGTTGCATTGGCATCAGCACCTGCCTTTTGGCGGCCCAAGCCAAAGGAGCCAGAGTTCTACACCGGCAAGGGCAGTGCGCACAAGTGGCGCATCACGGTGAATCCGTATTTCATGGTGTTGGGCGTTCCCGTGGGAGAAGATGCCACGAGACTAGAGTATGCACCTATGCTACTCCGGGAAATGGCGCTATAGTAGTGGGCGGCATTGTGCCGGCACAACACCGCTGGGTTGCCGGATTGTGTGGGGGCCGGGCAACGGCTCCAGTCATTGCTGAGTCTACCGCTGGGGTAGGAAGTGAAGCTCGGTGCACGGGCATTGACGGAGAAACCAGAGACCTGGGAGCAGTTTGAGACGATGCTCCAGGCGTTTTTTGACCTCCTCAACAGTAGCCGGGTTGCACGTGACCAGATCAAGCACGTCAAGCAAGGCGGATCGGTCTAGGACAACACTACACACTTCATGGCTTTGGCGGCACAGATCGACGATCTCTTGGATGCGGAGGAGTATGACCGCTACCATGACGGCCTGAAGCCGCACATCCAACGTGAACTTGCGGTGCTTAGGTTGCACACCTTCACGGAGTTGGTCTCGGCGGTGGAGCGCATCGACACGGTTAGCTACAATACGCGCCAGACCAGCTATGCAACGCAACCACGGGTGGAGCAGCTGGATTAGGCTGTACCCACGGAGGTGGATGCAATCCAAGCTGGGCAGAGGGATGCGGGCGGGCAGCAAGGACCGAGAGGCAAGTATTGGGCTTGTGGCGAGGAGGGACATCGCAAGCGGGACTGCCCCAAGTGCAAGGCACATCAGGGAAATGGGCAACAATAATGAGGAGGGGACAACCTACAACTGCAAGTCATTCATCTGCAAGGACAGCACCAACCCTGAATGTATTTTGCCGATCAAGGAGCTGACTCAAGTGTTGTTGCGAAATGAAGGTGAGGCCCGAAAGTTTTGAGGGATCATCCTGGAGCTGTTTTTTTTTAGATTTTGGAGGGGAGTTTCAAGGATCGGAGGAAGCTACGCGGGCTGCTGGATGGAAACAAGAGCAAAAGCCTTTTCAATGACAGGTTAGCGACAAGGATGGAGCTCCCACGGCAGCCGGGGACGTCGGCCAAGGTACGGCAGTTGTCCGGAGGGTGGAGTGCGGCAAGCCTTTCGTCAAGCACCGGGTCCATCTGGGTGAGTTGGTGTGCAACATGGAGTTCCACACTTGCCCTATGGATGATTAAAATTTCTCAATCGGTCAGGATTGGTTGCACGCCTAGAATCCGGAGGTGAATTGGAGGTGCAACCGTGTGCTTGTGAAGGCGGGTGGGAAAAATCTCACTTCGCCATTGTGACGGAGAGAGGGGAAGGAGTCAGACATGGTAGAAGCAGGGAAGCAGTTGCAAGTCATCAACTTGCAGCAGTTGAAGCGGTGCAAGTGCAAGGGTGACCAGGTTTATTTGGCATGGGTGCTTCCACAACAAGCAGCACAGTAACAAATTGCAGTCGTTGAAGTAGTGAAGGGGCAGCCAGTGGAAGGCACGGGAATCCTAGAGTTGCCTCCCGGTGTTGGGGGGGTGCTCAAGATATTCGGGGACGTTTTTCTAGAGGAGTTTCCGAAGGGTCTGCCACCGCGGCGTGACATTGACCACAAGATCGAGGTGGTACCAGGTTTGTCACCAACGGTGCGGTCTTATCACCACATGAGCAACGCGGAGCTTGGGGAGTTCAAGAAGCAGTTGGGGGATTTGGTGGACCATGGCTTCACTCGCCCGTTGGTGTCTCCATATGTGGCGCCGGTGTTGTTTGTCTAGAAGAAATCAGGAGAGCTGCGGATGTGCGTGGACTACTGGGCGCTCAACAATATCACAGTGAAGAAACGCTACCCGCTGCCACGATCCAAGGAGTCGTTTGACTAGCTGCGAGGCGCGCGCGTTTTCAGCAAACTGGCCTTGAGGTCGGGGTATCACCAAATCCGCATCGCGGAGGAGGATGTGGAAAAAACTGGGTTTCGGACACGCTATGGACACTTCGAGTATCTCGTGATGCCTTTTGGGCTCACAAATGCTCTTGCTTCATTCATGGCACTGATGAACCTGGTGTTCCGCCCATACTTGGAACAGTTCCTGGTCGTCTTCCTCGACGACATCCTTGTCTACTCATAGACGATGGAGGAGCACGAAGAGCACCTGCGGACGGTGATGGAAGTGCTGAGAAAGGAGCGGCTATTTGCCAAGCTCAGCAAGTGTGAATTCGCCAAGCAGGAGGTGAAGTTCCTTGGCCACATTGTTCGCGGGAGGGGGATACACATGGATCCAAAAAAGGTGGAAGCAGTAAGGGAGTTGCCAAAGCCGGCGTGCGTGCGAGATATCTAGGTTTTTCTGGGTTTTACAAACTACTACCAGAGGTTTGTCCAAGGGCATGCGGCAATGGGAGCACCCTTGAAAGACTTTCTCAAGAAGGGGTACCAATAGGCTTGGGGTACAAAGGAGGGGCAAGCCTTCGGTGCAATGAAGGCCGCCATGTGTCAAGTCCCGGTGTTGGTACATCGGGACACGAGCAAGGAGTACGTATTGGTGACAGACGCAAACGACTATGCTGCCAGTGGGGTGCTGATGCAGGACGAAGGGAAGGAGTTGCAGCCCATTGCAGACTACTCAAAGAAGCTAAAAGGGGCTAAGCTCAACTACCCAATCCGCAAGAAGGAGATGCTCACGGTGGTCCAGGTCTTCAAGCAACGGAGGTGCTACCTTGAGGCGTGGTGGTCTGTGGTGCACATGGACCACTATGCGCTCAAGTACCTCAAGTCGCAGCTGAACCTCAGTAGTCGTCAAGCACGGTGGATGGAGCTGGTGGAGGGCGGTTTCGACTACGAGATCCACTACAAACCAGGGAGATCGATTCAGCGGGCCCGCTTTCGCATCGTTTGGACTTGGATGTGCATGCGATCACTGTGCTGGAGGGATCTCCAATCATCCGCAACTTGTTTGCGCACAGGTGCGTGGAGGATGAGGACTTTGCCGGGAGTACGGTGAAGGGGTGCAAGTGGGATGGCCTGTATTTGCGGTGTGAGAGGGGGAACCAAGTTGTGATGCCACGGAGTGCGTCATTGAGACAGGCGTTGTTGGAGGAGGTGCACGACTTGAACTACAGTGGTCATTTTAGCCACGACAAGACCTTCAAGACGCTTGCGCGCCAGTATTGGTGGGAAATGATGGGAGCATACTGCAAAGAGTACGTGAGCAGCTGCAACACATGCCAAAGGATCAAGTCACGGAGGGTACGAGTGCCAGGAGAGTTGATGCCGCTACCGGTGCCGGAGCGCCCGTGGACGGACGTCTCGCTGGACTTTGTGGGGGTCTTCCACGGGGCGCAACGGGCAACACCATGGTGCTGGTGGTGGTGGACCGGTTCAGCAAGATGGCACACTTTGCTGAGAAGGAAACGGTAGCAGAGACGGCTCAACTCCTCTTGCAACACGTCATCAAACTTCACGGAGTGCTAAAGTGCATGGACTCGGACCACGATCCGCACTTCACCTCCTGGTTTTGGCAGGAACTCTTGAAAAAGCTGGGCACCCATGTGGCATTTTCATCGGCCTACCATCCCCAAACGGATGGCCAAACTGAGCACACCAATCAGACCATGGAGCAGCTGCTGCAAGGGATCTTGGAGTCGGATAGTGAGGGATGGGAATGCAAGCTTCCGGTGGCTGAGTTTACCTACAACTCAGAAGTGCATGCCTCTACGGGGCGGTCGTCCTTTGAGGTAATGTATGAGGTACAATCTGCATGTCCCTCAGACATGGCAACAGGATCGGACCTACCCATTGTACAGCAGTTTGTAAGTGATATCACGGAGGTGTGGTGTGGCATATGAGATGCGCTTCACAAGGCGCAGCAGTAGATGAAGCGGCAAGCAAAAAAACACAGGACAGCCGAGGAGTTCTTGGTTGGACAAAAGGTGCTGTTGAGCTTGCGGGACCTACAGTTGGCACGGGTGGACAGCGACAAGCTCAAGCCTCGTTGGGTGGGCCCTTTTCCGGTCAAGGAGAAATGGTCTGCGGTGAGCTATGAGTTGGAGCTTCCGGACCACTACAGGTCCATCCCGTGTTCCACGTTTCTCTTCTCAAGGCCTACAAGGGAGCCGGATGCGCAGTTTGCGGCGAGGGGGCAGGCTCCTCCTCCACCGGTCTTGGTGGAGGGTGAAGAGGTGTACGTGGTGGAGAAGATTCTCCGGCACCGTCGGCACGGTAACCGGTGGCAGTACCTGGTGCAATGGCTCGGCTATGGGCCTGAGCACAAATGCTGGATCCCTGAAGCTGATTTCCACAGGGGTGGAGCTGTCAACACGGCTCTCAGAGCGTACCAGGAGCGTACCAGGATGGTGCACCCTCGAAGGGGTGGGTGATGTTATGGGAGCCACTGGTCGAAGCGATGATTATGTCATCATGATAATATCAGATGTATTTTTTTATACTCTCATTGTATTCTAAGTGAAAAACCACATGAAATCAACCCAAGAACTGGGTCATTCGGTGTAGGGACAAGAAATATGCGATCGTGTAAAGGTGGGAGGTGCACATCCAGAAAACAGGAGACGTACCGGTTTGACCCCGAGCACGGCGGAGCGACTTTCTCGCCCANAGTGAGTATTCAGAAAGTTAGCCTAGCCCGAAAAACGGGTGTTGGGTGGGTGGAATCTGGTACCCGCCATGGGTGGCGGGATATTCCACCGCCAGGGATCCGAGTTCATTCCTAATGGCCTCCAAATGCACCAGGGGCATGAATGAGGTGACCATAAGGACCTCCTTGACCAGGATGAACTTCTTGTTGACTTCTGGGCGAAGAAAGGCGCTTCGACGGGTCATCGTCGAAGCGCCTCCCGTTGCCTAGAGTGCAAGGCCAGGTGGGCGGCTCCACCAAGGGTTACTTCGACGGCCGTAGCAGGGGCTCTACTGCTCCGTTTTGGGCGTGCTTGGATGCGTTGGAAAGCTTAGGTCACAGGCTATAAGGATCTGATGTAATCTTACTATGCTAAGTAACAAAAACGTGTTTCGATTCAGATCTACTAAATGCGACGTGTTCTGTCCACTCACATCCGTGATCCTTGTGCTCCACACTCTTCACCATTGGTGTCCATTGGCTGCCCAAACCTTGGTAGCGTGAACCACTGAGAGCTAGGCATCCTTGAGGGTGCCTCCACACCCACTAGAGCCAACAAAGGGTTATGGGCCCACGTGCCTAGACGGATCCTAGCTCTTCAAGCTTCAGGCTACCGCCGCGCGCCATGGCAACGACCGAGCAAGAGAGCACCGGCCCCGTCTCCAAGTTTGATGGGAACGGCTTCCCCTTGTGGAGGTGGAAATTTGAGGTCTACCTTGATGACAAGGACCTGCTTGAGCTGGTCAACGGTGAAGAGACCGCGCCTCCGGATACCGCGACGCCGGAGGAAGTGGACAAGTATAAGAAGCGCAACAAGAAGGCGCTTGCACTGTTGGTGTTAGCACTTGCTCCGCCACAGCGCGCACTGATTCAAGGATGCACGGAGGCCGTGGAGGCCTGGAAGAAACTCTGCACCATCTACCAGTCCACCAACCTTGCTAACCAGCTCTTCGTCTTCAAGAGGCTCGTCACCCTCCGCGCCAACGAAGGCGACGACATCATGGAGATCCTGCAGCAGATTGAGTCCCTTACTGCCGAATGCGTAGCCACTGGATGGAAGGTCGACCCTCAGCTGCAAGCCATGATCCTCCTTCTGGCCTTGCCGGACAGTTGGAGTCCCATGATCACCGTCGTAGGCGGCTGGTCCGCCGATGAGCTGAAGTACCCGAAGGTGGCTGAGTACGTCCGCAATGAATAGATGCGGCGTGGTGGGAGAGAGAGAGTGGGGCAACATCAAGTTCCGCCCATGCAGTCCGCCCTCAAGGTGGAGGGGGAGGCAAGAAGGGGAAGGGTACTAACCAGGGCACCAAGAGAGGTGACAACAAGGGGGAGTGCTACAACTGTGGCAAACAGGGCCACTATGCACGCAACTGCCCCAACAAGAAGTCGGACCAGCCCGGGAAGGGCGGGAAGAAGGACACCCAAGCCATGATGGCCAAGGAGTCTACCGACTTGACAGATCCGGAAGTCACTGTGATCGACTCCGGATCAGGCCGCCACACACAATGCAAACGGGCGGCATTCGTCACCTACGGCGCCACCGAGCGGCGCATGACAGTGGCCAACGGCAAAACAGAGTTGGCCGCGGGCGAAGGCAATGTTCGCATTGAGTCGGTGGAGAACGGGAAAGTCATTCCGTGCACCATCTACGACGTGCTCCACATGTCCAACTTTGGGGCAAATCTGCTATCCGTGAGCCGCCTTACGGACAAGGGGCTCGAGGTACTCTTCAACAAGAAGGAGGCCATCATCCGGAAGGAGGGAGATGGCGAGGTGATTGCACGTGGCAAGAGGGAGGAGGACCTTTACCTTCTTCGCACCAAGGTCCTTACCGATGAGGTAAGGACTGACGCCGTCAACCTCGTGACGAAGGATGAAGGAAATCTGGACCTGTGGCACCGTCGCCTATGTCATATCGCTCCCTCAACTGTGAGGGACATGGCAAAGAAGGAAGTGGTGCAGGGCCTTGAGGTCAAGGGCCTGGATGCAGCCAAGAATGCCGTGTGCGAGCCATGCGTGGTGGGCAAGGCGACACGGCAGCCGTTTGATGGCAAAGGGACGCGTGCATCGACGAAGTTGGAGGTGGTGCACACGGATGTGTGCGGACCGTTCGAGCCCTCCATTGGTGGGGCTCGCTACTTCGTCACCTTCATCGATGACCACAGCCGCAAGCTCTACCTCTACATCATCAAGAGGAAGAGTGATGTCCTGACTTGTATGCAGGAGTTTGTGGCGGCAGTGGAGCGGCAAACAGCTTGAAGGTGAAGGCGTTCCGGAGCGACAACGGCGGCGAGTATGAGGGCTGCTCGGCATGGATGAAGAGCAAGGGGATCGTGTGGCAGAAAACTACGCCACACTCCCCGCAGTAGAACGGCGTCGCCGAGAGGGTGAACCACACCATCCTCAACATGGTCCGGTCCATGTTGAGCGATGCCGGCCTCGCGCAGCGGTACTGGGGCGAGGCGGCACGGACAGCGGCGTACATCATGAACCTGACGCCGACGAAGCCGCTAAAGGATGCGGAGTCCAAGGTGTGGAAGACGCCACAAGAAGTGTGGAGCGGGAGGAAGTCAACTGTGGCACACCTCCGCACTTTTGGTTGTGTTACACATGCTGTTGTGCAGGCACGGGAGGGGCGGGGCAAGCTGGACCCGCGGACTCGCCGGTGCATCTTCGTCGGGCACGAGAGCGGGAGCAAGGCGTACCGGCTCTTTGACCCGCGGAGGCAGCAGATCCTGAAAAGTCACGACGTCACGTTTGACGAGGAGAGTTGTTGGACAGACAAGGATGCGGGTCTCTCCAAGCGGGGGGAGTGGCTGCCACTCCTTGAGGGGGAGACGCCAGAGGACGAAAAAGAGGGTGACGTCCAAGCGGCTCCAACCGGCGACAACCATCCGGGGGATGGGGGAGCGACTGATTTGCATTCAGCCGAGTCGGACGATGAGTCCGAAGCGCCGGCAGCAGTGGAGCTGAACGAGGAGGCGGGGAGTGAGCCCGCATCTCCATGGTCCCCAAGAGAGGGGGAGCAAGCCAGCGGTGCGAGTGGTGCCGTGAGAGAACAGCAGCAGCAGCAGCAGCAACAGCGGCAGCAGCAGCAGCAGCCTCAACAGCAGCTGCCCCGGAGAAGCGGACGCACAAGAAGGAGGGCAAAATGATACGATGCCGCGCAGGGCACCTGGACTGGTTTTGCTCGAGCATTCTTTGCGCAAGAGGAGCCCGAGACCGTCAAGGAGGCGTTGCAACAGAAGGATGGGGCTGAGTGGGAGGGAGCCATAAAATCTGAGCTTGCCTCCCACGAAGAGAACGGCAGTTGGCAGCTGATTGAGAGACCGGAGGGTGCAAAAATCATCGGCTCCAAGTGGATATTCAAGAAGAAGCTCACCAAGGAGGGGAAGGTGGAGCGGTACAAGGCGTGGCTGGTCGCGAAGGGGTACGCCCAGCGAAAAGGAGAACACTATGACGAAACCTTCACGCCGGTGGCAAAGTTTGCCTCCATTCGCTCCATCCTCTCGGTGGCGGCGTTCGCGACTACGAAGTCCACCAGATAGATGTAAAAACCGCATTCCTCAACGGCGACCTGGACAAGGAGGTCTACATGGAGGTGCCGGAAGGGGTGGACGCGCCGCCGGGGAAGGTGTGCCGGCTTCGCAAGGCGCTCTACGGACTGAAGCAAGCGCCACTCATGTGGTACCTGAAAATGGACGGCTTCATGGCCGAGCCTGGCTTCAAGCGCTGCGAGGCGGATCAAAGCATGTACGTGCGAAAGCAGCCGGGGTTGTACCAGATCGTGGTCCTCTTCGTGGATGACCTCATCCTCGTGTCATCGGACATGGAGGAGTTGGTGAACCTGAAGCGGCAGCTGGGCAGTCGGTTCAAAATGACCGACATGGGCGAGCTCGAGTACTACCTCGGCGTCGCCATCAAAAGGGATCGCAAAGCACGCACGCTGGAGATGGGGCAGGTAAAGTACGTACAAGAGGTCCTCCGCCGCTACAACATGGAGGAGTGCAACCCCATCGGTACACCCATGACCACCACGTGTGAGCTGAGCTCGAGCATGGGCCCGAGCACGGACGAGGAGAAGGAGGAGATGGCAGGTGTGCCATACCAGTCTGCAGTGGGGAGCATCATGTACACCATGGTGGCGACGCGGCCCGACCTGGCCTTCGCGGAGGGCCAAGTGAGCCGCTACGTTGCTGACCCCGGGCCGTTGCATTGGCAAGCCGTGAAGCGGATCCTCCGCTATCTCAAGGCGACAAAACAGTCGCGACTCGTGTTTGGATGGGGAGCGTGTGATGACTCCCTTGAGTTGGTCGGCTACTCGGATGCCGACTGGGCTGGTGATGTGGATGACAGAAAATCAACGTCGGGGTACGTGTTTTTGCTTGGTGGTGCAGCGGTTTCATGGGCAAGCAGGAAGCAGGACTGCGTGGCGCTGTCCAGCACCGAAGCGGAGTACATCGCGCTCGCGGAAGCCGCAAAGGAGGCATTGTGGTTGCGTCGGCTGTTAAAGGAGATCGGCGTGCCGCAAAGGAAGCCAACGGTGCTCAACGTTGACAACATGAGTGCCATCAGCCTGACCCAGAACCCGGTGCTGCACAGGAGGACCAAGCACATCGAGATCCGGCATCACTACGCGCAGGACTTGGTGGCGAAGGGAGATGCGGCTATTGTGCATTGTGGCACTAAGCGCATGCTCGCCGATGCCATGACCAAGGCACAGCCCAAGGACAGGCACGACGCAAGCTGCATGGAGCTCGGTCTGCGCTGTGAAGTTTAAAATGCTACAGGTTCCAAGGACAGGGCATCAAGGGTGCGGTGCAAGGGGGAGATTGTTGACATGGTGTGCCCCTTGCCATGAGTGCCGTTGATCGTATTCCCTAGTTAGACCACTGAGGAGTGGTCAAACACCTGATCTGACTTTAGATTTGGATTCCTTGGATTTTTCCATGCAGGATCGAGCTTTGAATCGCTCGATTTCAGTGAGTATTCAGAAAGTTAGCCTAGCCCGAAAAACGGGTGTTGGGTGGGTGGAATCTGGTACCCGCCATGGGTGGCGGGATATTCCACCGCCAGGGATCCGAGTTCATTCCTAATGGCCTCCAAATGTACAAGGGGCATGAATGAGGTGACCATAAGGACCTCCTTGACCAGGATGAACTTCTTGTTGACTTCTGGGCGAAGAAAGGCGCTTCGACGGGTCATCGTCGAAGCGCCTCCCGTTGCCTTGAGTGCAAGGCCAGGTGGGCGGCTCCACCAAGGGTTACTTCGACGGCCGTAGCAGGGACTCTACTGCTTCGTTTTGGGCGTGCTTGGATGCGTTGAAAAGCTTAGATCACAAGCTATAAGGATCTGATGTAATCTCACTATGCTAAGTAACAAACACGTGTTTCGATTCAGATCTACTGAATGCGACGTGTTCTGCCCACTCACATCCGTGATCCTTGTGCTCCACACTCTTCACCATTGGTGTCCATTGGCTGCCCAAACCTTGGTAGCGTGAACCACTGAGAGCTAGGCATCCTTGAGGATGACACTTGGCGGTCATTAGACCGCCAAGTGTCATCCTCAAGGCAGGCTCTAGTAAGCTTCCTAGAAGCTTCCTGTCCCAGTTTGGGCCACAAATGAAAATGCGGCCGTCGCAGGGTCTGAACCCGCGACCTCTCGTTTGAGACTCCGGTGCCTATTCAACCGAGCCAAAAAGGTATGGTTCCTATGATGAGCCACTGGTAACATAGCCATTATGGGTAGTGCATTCCTGGCCCATCTCAGAACAGACCAAGGGGACATAGTCCATGGAGCAGTGCATGCCTTGTCTGTATGTGTGGCTAGCCAGCTAGGCAGTGGACAAGGTGCATACTATTTCAACAAATACGTGGCCATGATAATGCCTAAGCAATGTCCAGAAATGCGTGGAAATGCTAAGGCAATGCCTACCAACGTCAGGCAATGACAGGGCAATGCGTGACAATGCCTGGAAATGCCTATCAATGCTTAGGTAATGCCTCGCAATGCCTTGCAATGCCCGGGTAGTGCTCGGAAAATTCTGGCATAGCCTATCAATTCTTAGGCAATGCGTGGCAATACCTGGAAAAACCTGGTAATACTTGGAAATGCCTAGACAATGCATAGAAATGCATTGCAATGCATTAGTGATGCTTGGAAATGCCTGGAAAATGACTAGGAAATGACTGGTAGTGCTTTGCTATGCCCCGCTGATGCCTCGCAATGCCTGGCCGTACCTGGGAATGCCTAGGGAATCAGAAAAATTGCATCAACTCCATCCTTAAGCATTATAATGTGGCCGATTGCAAGCCTTCCAGCACACCCACGAGCTGAGAGTGCAAGCTCTCCACCTCAATGTCCCTATCCAACAAATTAGAGAACAAAAGCTGACAGTATGGGTATTCCATATGAGTCTGAAGTGGGTAGTCTGATGTATGCCATGATTGCCACTCAACGAGATAATGCCCACGCCTTTGGGCACGTGAGCCGGTTTGTGGCCAACCCTCGTCCACTGGCAGGCCGTGAAGCGCATCGTGTGTATCTGAAGGGAACCTGGCATGTGCAACTCCAGTCCAGACGCTTTGCTGGATCCGAGTCACTTCATCTCACGTGCTATACCAAAGCAGATTGGGGAGACATGAAAGACAACATAAAATCCACCTCGAGCTTTGTGTGAATGCCAAATGGAGGCGTTGTCAACTAGGCGAGTTTCCAGCAGCAATGTGTGTCTCTGTGAACAGCATAAGCAAAGTACAATGCCTTGGCTGAGGTGTGTAAAGAGATGTAGTTGCTTTGTAGCTTGCTACATGAGATGAAGACACCATAGGGAATGGCAATAGTCATCAATATTGACAACATGAGCACCATTGACATGTCCAAGAACCCAGTCCTCTATAGGTGCGCAAAGCACACTGAAATCCACTACCACTATGCTCGAGACTTGGTCTCCAAGCAGGCGGTGGAGCTTGAGTATGTTGGTACGAAGTTGGATCGGGCCGATATGCCTACAAAGCCACAAGACAAGGATCTCCACTAGGCAGGCAGGCAAGGTATTGGCATGGTCAATGCAGGTGACGAAGGCTGATGATAGCATTTGACGCAAGGTGCAAGGTAGAGGTTCGTTGAATATCTATGCCCCTTTGTCACTGTTGTACAACAGTTCACAAACTCTCTTCCCCTTGTGGAGGTATGATCCATGGAACTGTTGAAGGATGACTGACTTATGCTCTGTATCCTGTGAGATATGAGCTATGGATTCACCATGTGGATGAATGGTTGGCTGTCTTTTTTGGCTATCTTGTTTATTTGACAAAGTAAGAGGTCATAATTTTGATCCTGGCTTCATGCACATCTTGGTTGCAAAGTAAGCTTCCAAGAGAGGAGGTTTGTAGCTTCTTGGAAGGTACATGGTTGGTCTGCCACCTTGTCACAAGGATGCTTACGTGTCAAGCCTACAGCGCAAGTCCACGGGTGACGTGGCTGACTCAAACCATATCTCAAAAACTTATTTTTCACAGGCATCTATAGAAGGACTTGTCTCGCATTCTCATCAATCAACCCTTGCTTGATACTCTCTCACACATCAATGGCTTGAGCTCCTCTTGAGGTGTGATGCTACAACGTTACTACAATTGAAGGTGAAGTTTATGCCTGATTAAGTTTGGAGTACATAACACGCACATACAAAGGAAGAAGGTGTAACAACCTTTGTGTGTTTTTTGGTTCTGCGGCTTTTCTGCCAATTCTTTTTTGCTCAATGGCTCAAAAGGAGGGGCAGAGACAGGGAGAAAGAGAGTGATTGGAAGAGAAAGAGAGAGAGTGAGAGGGAGAGGGAGGGTTAGAGAGAGAGAGAGAGGGAGAGACAGAGAGAGCGAGGGAGGGAGAGAGAGAGGGAGGCACACACACACACACAGACACACACACACACAGACACACACACACACAGACACACACACACACAGACACACACACACACAGACACACACACACACAGACACACACACACACAGACACACACACACACAGACACACACACACACAGACACACACACACACAGACACACACACACACAGACACACACACACACAGACACACACACACACAGACACACACACACACAGACACACACACACACAGACACACACACACACAGACACACACACACACAGACACACACACACACAGACACACACACACACAGACACACACACACACAGACACACACACACACAGACACACACACACACAGACACACACACACACAGACACACACACACACAGACACACACACACACAGACACACACACACACAGACACACACACACACAGACACACACACACACAGACACACACACACACAGACACACACACACACAGACACACACACACACAGACACACACACACACAGACACACACACACACAGACACACACACACACAGACACACACACACACAGACACACACACACACAGACACACACACACACAGACACACACACACACAGACACACACACACACAGACACACACACACACAGACACACACACACACAGACACACACACACACAGACACACACACACACAGACACACACACACACACACACACACACACACACACACACACACACACACACACACACACACACACACACACACACACACGCACACGCAGGCATACACAAGACAGACGGCGCACACAGAGGGCACATGCACATGCATGCATGATGTTGATTCTGTTGTTTCCATTGCTGGTGTTCCTGCTGCTAATGCTGTTGCTACCGTTGTACTTGCTGGTTGAGGTTAGGTAGATTCGTGAGCCGTAATTAAATGCAAGAAGCAGCAGGAGAACTTGGGCGAGAAGCAGCACGAGAACTTGGCTAAGAATCAGGAACCCCAGAGATTCTCTATTGAGACTTGCGAACCGCAAATCTGAGGTTATTGCACTCAACTGCGTGCACGCCAATGGTCCCAAGTCAAGCTAAACCATTTGGCCATTATTCACGCCTCATGGCAGTCACGTTAGACCACCACCACGCGTGACTCATGCCTCGTGGTCGTCGCAGTCCAATGCAATTCATACATGAAAGGATGGAGGAATTGCACTTATAACTACAGCAGCAACTTTCTTTCCCAACACGACCTCCAACCCATTCTTAAAAACCTTGCCAATCAGGCCTCTATGAGCTTGACATGACAACAGTTACTCAATTGAGTGAAACTACCCAGCATGTTTCTCATTAACTTTTTGGGAAGAATCCCATATACCTTCAACCACTCCCCTGCTTGTTTCAATGATGCAGGTGTCTTGCCTTTCACATGTTCATAACAGAGTTTGATTCACACGAATAACAGGCCAGTCGAGCATGTGAACGGTATTGATGATGCCAGTCCAAAATCGCGGATATGGACAAGGGGTAAAGAAAAGGATTTCACTGTGTGAATAAAGATAGGATAAGGGGATTTTGAATGCACTCCTATGATCTTGCCCTTCCCAACCCTTTGGACTGACAAGATTCTAGGAAGCTTCATAGCACGCTTGCCAGTGATTGGGCGTCGACGCTTAGTCAGCTCGCGGTGTCAACACAGGTTGGACGCAAATTTGCAAGGGTTCGGCTAGACGACACGACACAGTGTCAAACGTGCTTCCTTTCATAAACACATGCAGAGAGTGAATGACAACTGAGCAACAATTAGCCTAAATAGTTGCTGGCCGCCTAGAGTCGCTAGGGGAAGCGATGTTTTTGTACCTGCTCAAACTGGCCTAAAATCACTGTTTTGGCCGAAACTCACTGCTCAGATATCAGAATCACCCACTGTCTGCACCAGAACATGCAGAACAATGAGCTCTATGCAACGGATCCATGCAAGGTGGGTTTGCATCATCCAGACATGGATATCAAGCAAAACAAGGAAATCGGCCAAAATGGCCTGTCCACCGAGAAAGCTTTAGAGCACTTTGAACTGCACTGAGAGCATCCATAAATGTACGAGTGCAGTAGCGAGACGTCAGCGTGTGCTTTCCACGACACGAAGCACACACAAAGTTGCACGACTTCTCATCGCACCGATACAGGCTACCGGGTGCGTGGGTCTGGACCACCGAGAAAATTCCAGCAATGGCAGACCAGCCAGTCAGGCTGTAGAGACGCATCATCTGCGTCACACCCGTCATGTCGTAGCTTCTGGATAAGTCCGTGGACGATCAGGAGTCCCGCCAGGTCGTCACGATCTCCAATGCGGCCGCTGCTCACCATCAGCTCCGCGTGCACTTGTAGCTGCCACGGCCATGGATCATGATGGGTGGAAGCCACACACACCAACACTCCCCCTGGTTGACACATCCGTCAACACCACAATGGCTGAGCAAAGGCAGTACAAGATAGCTCGGGAAACCAATCATGACGAGCACCGATCAAGCATACTACTGCACAGGGCCTCCTCGTGACAATGGTGCATCCCACCAAGTGCCGGGGCCTCGACCGTGCAAGAAGTCAATCACACACCTACGTGTCAAACATTTTTTAAGAGATAGAGAGAAACAAGGTCTCCTTGTGACCCCACAAAGTGTCTCTGGGTGTGCAGATCTTGACCACACCATGCATGGATCATACATAATACATAATACATGGAGGCAATGGTTCTCCACATCAAACCGGTAGCACTCACCAGGTACGCGGGTCTCGACCAGCATCGTGTCACACCCCAAGTAACATCGCTGTCCTTGAAAGAGTGTTAGGCCAAAACCCACACAACAATACCCCCCCAAGGCTGCAGAGGCTGGCAGCACAAACAAAGCTGGTGGCTGCTCCCAACACAATCCCTGAGAAGGGAGCACGGCTCCCCCATAGCCACATATCCCTACACTGCTATAGCAAGGGTGACGACGATGCTGGTGGGATGTACTCGTACAGAGCCTCACCCTGGAGCGTCATCATCACTGTCGTCATCGCCCTTGTCATCGTCACTGCTGTCGTCACCTACTGAAGTGACTGGTGCAACGCTGAGGGCCCCCTCCAAGGCAATCGCCTGTTGTATGGCCTTTAACTACTGAGTTGTATATCGCCTTGCAGCCTCCGCAGTGTCAAGGCGCCTGTGGAGCTCGACGAGCTCTGACATAGCAGCCAACTGGCTGGCTGCATCTGCGGCAAGTAGGCGGTCAATCGCGGAATGAACCTGACAGTGGACCTCCATCGTGTGCGTATCAGCACAAGCCAGAGCCTCCTGCAGCCTCGCGGTCTCACCCTGTAGAAAGGAGTGGAGCTGCGCCTGCTCATCGCACAAGTCGACGTCCTCTGTGTAAGTCGTCGACTCAAGTGCCGCCGGGCCACCAGGTGCTGGTAGAGCGTGAGCGCAAGACAATGAGTTCCCACATAAGTTGTTTCGGGCTGTAGGAATAGCTGCTGCAAAGGCACCTGCTACTCGTGACAAACCTGTCCATCGGCCATCAGCTATTGGACGGACATCGGTATGTGTAGGTACAGCTGCATCCGTGGCGACGCCGCGGTCATCAAAGGTGCGGTCTGTGCCATGGTGCTCCTAACGACCCCTGGTGCACAGCCCATCATCCATCTACCTGTCCCAGACTTGTATGCTGTAGAGACCACGCAGCTGCGTCGAGACGCCTGTGTACATCCTCCACACCCACTCCATGACAACCTGTCGTGCTGGATCAATTGCGGCGTAACAGCGGCTGCTGGCCTCCTAGAGCTCGACCACAAGACTCTACATGTGCGCCTGCATTATAGCCATGGCTGCCTCTTGAGCTTCCATCGCGGAGCTCAGGCGCTCGGCGTAGGCGCTCGTCGTTGCTGTGTCATCGACTCGAACCGCCGTGGTGTCAACAACGCTGGTCAAAGAAGCCCTGAGCTGGAGATCCGCACCTCGCTCTGTGTCCTCGACCGTGGCTGCTGCAAGCTCATCAGGTGCCACCGACGTATCGCACACATGGACGTGTGCCGTCGTATAGGGGTCATCCTTTGCTCGTTCTATAGCTGTTGCAAATACGACAGCACACTGGGCCTCTACATCTGTCACCGACTCCGTGTCTGACCAATCACCCATGTACGACTCGTCGTCCTCACAAGAGGCGTCTATTCCCTCCTCGGGATCAGCCGCATGCTCCTGCCATTGAGCACTATCCCGTGCATCAATCATGTGCTTTCATGTGGTCATTGGTGAGCACTCCACCCCTCCACCGGCTGACGGACTAAGAAAAACCAGGAGGGAGTGGTGCACCAACCCCGTGACCAAGGACGAGAGAGACGGCTCTCCTGCAACTCCTGCCACCGCCATAGTAGCTGCTATCGTCCCGGCCATCGTCAGGATATCAACGGCCTCTGAAGCTGACTCAGCGTCAGACCACTCCTCCTCGGACTAACACTCCTCCACCATAGCGAGATGATGCATAAACTGAGTGTGTTGTAAGTCTCCGGATGCTGCCTCAGTCCTTGGCTCCAAGGTAGTCGTCGGCGAACACTCCATCCCCCCCATGACCGATACATCGCCAGAAGGTGGAAGGGGGTGACACACCAATCCTGCAACCAGAGACGATGGAAGCGGCTCCTCGGCAACGTCCGTCACTGCTGGTGATGCTGCTTGTCGACACTGCTACTTCTCGCTGAGCACGTCTAGCCTGTCAAGCCATCCGCTGTCTCACTCGACGAGTGCGTGCACGAGGGATGCTGGTAGAAGTGACGGCTAAGATAGCAACGGGGTCGGAGGTCGGGATGACACCGACTGGTTCCAGGACAGAGCGGAGGGCGTCGGATGTGGAGCTAAGGTCGGGTGGTGAGGGACCAGCAGGTGACGACACTGTAGGAGGTGAGGATGGCGAGGAGGGAGACAGGGATGTCTGTAGCGGCATGGTGGCAACAGCCCGCAAAGAGAGTATATGGTCTCTGAGCTGTTGCACCGTACGCTTTACACCCTGGAGCTCAGTGTACAACACCGCCATAGCCCCACTGAGGGGTGCCACGGTATCGGCTGACAACGTCTCTGAGTCTGATGGTGAAGATGAAGGAAAGGACCGTATCCAAGGCGGTCGCCACCATGTAGCACGCTGGCGACACTGGCGCCATCCATGGTGTCGATCCCCACAGTAGTAGCAAGCGAAGCCGTTGGACAATTGAGGCGTATACCACGGCTGAAACTGCCACTGTAGACGTGGCGCCTGCGACGTATGCAGAGCCGGTGCCAACCATGGTGTCGGCTGTGCTCCCTGCACCACCAGTGTGCTCATCTCCGGAGCTCGGCGTGGGTGAGTGCACACGACACTTGCTCCCGTTGGCACAAGGCCATAGGTGGAGGTGCGCGATCAAAGCACAATCTCTTAGATGTGCTGCAACGCCGTCACGATGACGGTCACCACCGCGCTAGTGGTGCGCTGTTGTGCCACTCAAGTGTGCAACCTCAAGTCGCCTTCGGTACTGATTCTATACCTGGTGCCATCGGGCTGTGGCCTCAAGCCACCTTCGCTGCTACTGCTACTGCTACAACTCTCGCGGCGGATGCTACTACTGTGGTTCCCGTTGTCAGCCGACGGTGGTGGCCTCAAGCGATACTTGAAAAGTAAAATAGACAAAAGAGCACAACCTTTTTTATGTTGTTCTCCAAACACTCGGCGTGAGTGGGGCACCCCTTCTCGGGGTCTTACTCAAATACCCCACTCGAGGACCCCCCTATCCTCTTTCTCCCCTTTTTTTTCATGCGTCATCTCCTCGGGTACCTCTTTTGGGATTGTTCCGGGGTGCCCCCTTGAGAACCTCGCCCTGTGCTCTCTCCCTTCCCATTTTTTCTCCGGTCTGGCTCGACCATCGACGAACTCGTCCGATCGACGAGCTCGCGATCGGTAGGCTCACCGATCGGCGGGCTCGCCGATCGCCGCGAACTCTTCACGGTCTCATGACAAGCTCGCCCCACGGCTAGCTCATTCGCAGCATGAAGCTGCAAGGCAGCTTCCCGCCCGCTGCAATGGCGGCAGTGGTAGGTGCTGCTACCGCCCTGGCTGTTGCTGCTGTGCGTGCTGCTGTTGCTTCTACTGCATGCGTGTGCCAATGCGGCCGCACGCTACAAGTGCTCGCCACCACCGCCGTTGTTGCCACTGCTACCATGCGGTGATGCTGTTACTATAGTTGCAACTACTATGCCTGCTGCCTGCTATCGCTACTGGTGCAGCTGCTTGCTGCCGCCGCCGCTGTTGCAACTGCTCACTGTCGCCGCTGCTCATGCGGCTACTCGTCGCTGCTGCTGCTGCACCGGTGCCTACAACAACAGCCGTGCAACTGCTTGCGCAGCTGTGGCAGCAGCTTTATGCTACTACAGTGCTGTAGTGCAGCTGTGTCCTCTTGCTACTACTGCGATGCACTGTGGCTGCTACGCGCTACTACCGTCGTGCGTTGCTGCTACGCTGCTGCTCTGCTACGCTACTTGTCTACTGTTTCTGCTGCTGCAGCTTAATGTTATTACTTACTGCTGCTGCCCGCTGTTGGTTTTTCGTGCATCTCTCATTGTACTCTGTTGTGTCTTCCCGGCTTGTGTACATCGGCGTGCAGATGACTGACGGCGAGACTCGACGCTGCTTGAGTGTCGCTCGGTGGAAGCGACGCATGCTGAGGCCCACTCACCGTTCGCTGGACCCCACCGTTGGAGGGGTCTCCCATGGTTTCTCATTCTTCATTTCTAATTAGTTACTTTCAGTTTTCAGCTGGTTTCTGGTGCTAACACTGGCGTGCGCGTTTCTGAGTAACAAACCCAGAGCTCCCAGACTTAGACTCTACAGCAACAGACTGAGGGGGCAGCAGACTAAAGCAACGAGCATGGAAGCCCGCACACTGCATCAACAACGCTGCTGTCCCAACCTGCTGCCTAGGATTTCTAGCTTGGTTTCAGAGCCAGAGCATAGCAGTAGCAGCAGAAGACTGGCGTACACGTGCCAGACAACGCCGGCGGACCCCTATACGCGCCAGTACAGGGGAAATGCTGCCAGATGTTTTCCGGCAGCATTGACCCGCCTGGTGGCGGCGTCAGATTTTTTCCCACGGCCACTGGGCCAGGGGAATTGCTGCCAAATTTTTTTCAGCAGCAGTGACCCCCACGCGTGACGCGAGGAGGTGATCGGCAGGCCGCGTCCGACACCTGCGGGTGACGACGCACTTTGCAATTTCATCCAGGTATAGTGACTGGCACCAGCAAGCAGTAGCAGCAGCTTGCAACAGCGGCAGCCGCAGGCAATGGCAGTGAGCAGTGGTAGCAGCAGCCAGCAGCAGCTGCGTGCAGCACCAGCAGTGGGCAGTAGTAGCAGCTCGCAGCAGCTCACAGCAGCAGCAGTTTGCAGTAGGAAGCAGCAGTGGCAGCCAGCACCAGCAGCCCGCAGTAGCAGAAGCAACGACAGCAAGCAGCAACAGCAGTAGTGAGCAGCAGCAGTAGCGAGCAACAGCTGTAGCAGCGAGTAGCAGGTGTAGCAGCAAGCAGCTGTAGTAGCAAGCAACAACAACAGCACGCTGCAGCAACCACAGCAGCAAGCAGCAGCACAGGAGCAGCAAGCAGCTGCCGGTAGCAGCCAGCAGCGGCTGCAGCTGCTCGCAGCCCGAAGCTCGCCACGAGCGAACGTTTGCGGATAGCGAGCCTGCTACTCGCATTAAACTGCGGGCTTGCTGCCTGCTGCCCACAGCGAGCAGCAGAGCCCACTGTGACAGACAGAAGGAAAAAAAGAAAAGAAAAAAAAATAGAAAAACATTCCCCCACCCAACCAGCTTCTCTGTCGTGGTTGAAGCAGCTGCCATAGCTACTACAGAAGCCACAGTAGCCGCAGAAAATCGTAGGAGGAGCAGCATCAGTTGCTGCTGCAACTGCACCCGCAACAGCATCAGCAGCAGCTGCTGCTACTGTAGTAGTAACAACAATAGCAACAACAGTTGTAGCAGCTACAGCAGTAGGAGCAGGAGCAACAACTACAACAGCAGCAACAGTAGCAGCAGCAGCGGATGTGGGAGCGGCCCGAACAACCATTGCTGCTGACGTCAGCATCCCACTGTTGACGTCACTACTAACGTCACTACTCACGTCATCAACAGAACAGAAAAAGGGGGGCAAGGGGGAAGAACACCAAAGGGTGGGCAGAGAGTGGTCTACGGCAGCTACCCTGCCGACACCGCAGCGGCAGCTGCTGATGTCAGCCGCCCCCAGCTGACGTCACTACTGAAATCAGCAACAAAACAATAAAAACCCAGGGGCACCAAACCATGGATGGCAGTCCTAGTGGGGAGGGGTCCTCTTATGTTGGGGGGACCCCCAGCCCTCCTTTCTTGTAGCGACAGTAGCAGTAGCAGCAGCGGCAGCGGCAGCGGCGGCAGCAGTAGCGACGATAGCACCAGCAGCAGCAGCAGTAGTGGTAGCAGCAGCAGCAACCATCTGTCATCGCTGGCGGCAACCTTGACCCCCTAGCTGCTCTTCAGCAATAGCTCGCCGCCTTGACATCGCAGCTTGCAGCCCTGCAGCCATTGGCCTTCTAGACTGCCACGAGTACGCCACCACCATTCATCCCTCCAGGGCACGCCAGCCCAGTTGTGTCTGCTGCCACGCACTACCTGGCGTAGGAGCAGACTCAGTGCCAGCGACAGACGGTGACCTCCATCCTTGGCCCCACTCTAGACGCCGGCCGTAGGTTAGAGACTTTGAGATGCCGCCGTTGCCGCTTTAGGCTAGTGAGCAGTTCTGGAGCTGGGAGCTCAGCTTCCGCATCTAGACGCAGGTTGAGGGCCTGTGGGCATACTACACCCTCCCGTATGACCCCACCCTGGCCGACTAGTTGTATGACACTGGTCGTGTCTTACATGCTCTAGTCCCTGTCGCCCCTCCGGCTTCCCACCTCGCCTTAGAGACCTTCCTCGGCGACTTCACCGCTGGCGCCACCCCAGACCCTGTAGTCGTGTGGCACGTCCTCACTCATCCCCATCAACTGTCCAGCAAGGCTGAGACCAGCCGCATGCTGCGGGAGTTCAACTCCCAGCACATGGGGGAGACGGAAACAGTCACCGCCTACTGGTAGCGGGTGGAGGACATCCTTTGTCGCCTTGTCACCTATACCCCACCCCTCCTAGCCGCGCTCCTCACCATCAAGCACGGTGCCACTGACGTGTACGCGGACGTCTTCGTGCACTACTCTCACGACGTCCTCTCCACCATGGCAGCCTAGAGCAACCTCATGCCTTGGGCATACGAGCTCTTCCCTTGGATTGAGGAGGCTTGTCTAGAGTCTCGACTCCAGTGCACGGAGGCTCTCGCCTCCCCTGCCGTCGCCTCCGTGGTCGTCACCTCCCTTGCCGTTGCTACCTCATCGTCGTCGGGGAAGAAGAAAGTGTCAGAACAAGAAAGGCAAGGGTCAATAATAGTAGTAGCAGCAGCCGTCGACCGGCTCCAGCCGTGGCGGATCGGTCTGCCACAATTGTGGTCAGCCCGGGCATGGGTGGTACACGTGCCCTCAACCGACGGACGAGGCATGCGTCATTGCCACCATGCGTCGCCAGCGGGAGCGCCGTCTCACCTCTGCCGTCGTAGCAATCGCCGGCTCTCACGCCTTGGCCTCGACCAACAGCTCCACCACTCCTGTAGCTTCGCCCGTCCAGCCGACACCAGCGCTGCAGCCGCACCATCCGCAGCCGTTGACGCCTCCGTTTCCTTCACCGACACAGTCCTCCTCCTACCCGAGCTCCGCTGCCGTCACTCGGCACTCCGTCTACACTCCCGGGTCGTCCTCCCGTGAGCGTCAGCTGGAGCAGTTCAACGTGCTCCAGCTTGGACTGCATCGCCCTCCTCCCCAAGGAAGTGCGAGTTGCATCACCTCCTCCTCTCCTGTCGAGTCCTGCATGACTAAGACTGAGTTGTGGTCGTCTCTAGTTTTCTCGTCTGTCTCATCGTCTCCCGTTATCTCCTCTATCCTTTTCCATGACGACATTGCGTGGCTTGACGATTGGCATTCTCGGTTCGCGCCTCCTCCCACCGCGTCCGTGTCCCTTGCTTGCTGCCATGTTTACGTTAGCGATCTGGCGACTTTGGTCCAGGACCCTGCTGAGACCTGGATCATCGACTCCAGGGCCACGCATCACATGACGGCCTCTCGTGAGGCCTTTAGTATGCTCGTTCTTGTAGGCGATGTCTCCGGTGTCCGGACGGGCTCCGGCCAGTTGTTGCATGTCCGTGGTATTGGCGTCGTTCATTATTGTGGTCCTACCGGTGACGTCTTTCTGACCGATGTCCTCTTCGTCCCAGATCTCCAGCTCAGCCTCCTGTCCATAATTTCCCTTGACCATATGAGCATGGAAGTTGTGCACTCGCGTGGTGTTGGCACTGTGTTGTTCCGTCCGTCTGGTCTTGTCGTACTGCACACCACTGCTCTTGGAAACCTGTGGCATGTACCTCGCCTCTCCTCCTCTCCTCCCGTCTCCTCCCCGTCGGCCGCCACAGGCCATATGTTTGTCACCAGCACGCTCTCTCCTTAGCATACCTACCTCTTGCACCGCTGCCTTTGCCACGTCCGCTCTGCCGCCGTAGAAAGCATGCTCCGCACCCAGTCGGCCAAGGGCCTTAACCCGGAGACTTTCCCTCTCCTGTGCCCCACCGTGTGCATTGATTACGTTTAGGGGGAAGATGCACTGGTCCACGTACCCTTTATCTTCCTCCCGTGTATCCGCCCCTCTCGACCTAGTCCATTCGGATGTCATGGGCCATCTCTCCACCGAGTCTGTCGGTGAGCATGGCCGTTATGTCCTCACCCTTACTGACCACTATTCTTGCTACCGCTGGGTCTTCTGCCTTCGGCAGAAGAGCGATGTCACCCGAGCCATCCAAGACTGGCTTGTCCTTGCGGAACGCGAGTGTGGCCGCTCTCTTTGCTTCTTTCACTCCCATCGCGTTGGTCTGTACATGGATGAGACCACGACCTTTTTTGCATCCCGCGGGATCCACCATGAGACGTCTATGCCCTACACGCCCGGCAAGAAAAGTTTCTCCGAATGGTGGAACCGTACCATGCCCGACGCCGTCCGCACCATGCGGGTCGAGTCACGTCTCTCCAATGGCTTCTATTTTGAAGCCATGGCCTACATGACCTGGGTCTGGAACCGGATTCTCCACGGTCCACTACCCTGCCAGTCCACGCCGTTCCACCATTGGTGCGGTCAACGCGCTGACCTCCGCCCGGCTCGCGTCTGGGGCTGCGTGGCCATTGTGTGGCTACCCGCCCCGCAGTAAGGCGGCAAGCTCGTCCCCCGTGGACATCCCTGCACCTTCCTCGGTTTCTCTCATCAGTCCAAGGCCTGGCGCTTGTGGGATCCCTCCCGGCACTACATCGTCGAGTCCCGCGATGCCCTCTTCTTCGAGGACTTCTTTCCTCGCAACCTCATTCGCTCCGGCTTGTCTGTGTCTATCACGTCGCGTGGGGGAGCGGTGAGTCTGTCCTCCATCCTACCGCTTTCGGATGACACATCCCTCTGTCCCTCCAAGCTGGCAGCCCCAGTCACGTCCACTGGCCCCTCCGGGCCTGTAACTCTAGTAGCGTCCACTGGCCCCTTCGAGCAGGCAGCCTCGGTCGCATCCACTAGTCCCTCTCGGCCGGCAGTCCCAGTCGCGTCCACGGGTCCCTCCGAGCCCGCGGTCCCAGTCGCGTCCACTGGCCCCTTTGAGCCGGCAGCCCTAGTCGCGTCCGCTGGCTCCTCTGAGCCAGCAGCCCCAGTCGCGTCCACGGGTCCCTCCGAGCCCGCGGTCCCAGTCGCGTCCACTGGCCCCTTTGAGCCGGCAGCCCTAGTCGCGTCCGCTGGCTCCTCTGAGCCAGCAGCCCTAGTTGCGTCCACTGGCCCCCACGGGCAAGCAGCTCCAGTCGCGTTCACTGGCCCCTCCGGGCCGGCAGCCCCAGCTGCGTCCACTAGCCCCTCCGAGCCAGCAGCCCCAGTCGCGTCCACTGACCCCTCTGGTCCAGTAGCCCCAGTTACATCCGCTTGCCCCTCCAGGCCAGCAGCCCCGGTTGTATCCGCTGGCCCCTCTGGGCCAGCAGCACCGTTTGCCTCCGTTGGCTTGTCAAACTAAGTGCCATCGCCTGCCCTGCCATGTTACACACGTGGCCCAAGCGGCAGCCTCCGACCCAGGCCGTCGGTGAGCGCGCAGACCATCGCACCGCGCTCCATGGCGCCTCGACCTCCCGTGGCTCCACGTGTCTCCTCCACTCCCACGGTCGTGAGTGGGGATCCTGGCACCAAGACCCTCGGCTTGACCACCTCGGCCATCATTCCGAACCTTCACCCGGGCTCTGCATTGGGTTGCGCCATGCTTCATCACGAGCATCGACACACTGTCGTGGCTGCACTAGCGCGCATCCCACTTGGGAGTGGAGATGTACACGCTCTCTCAGTCCACTCGACAGCACGCCCGGAGGACCCAACCACCCTGCACGAGGCACGAGCCTCTCCTCAGGCCGCACACTAGGACGCTGCCTACGCCGATAAGCTTGCTGCCATCCTACAATACCACGTGTATGACCTCGTCGACCTTCCTCCAGGTTGGAAGTCCATCAGCGCCAAGTGGGTTTTTCGGCGTAAGTGGAAGCCCGATGGGTCCTTGGGCAAGTACAAGGCCCGCCTTACAGCCAAGGGGTTTGCCTAGATTCTTGGGGTCGATTACGACCAGATATTTGCCCTAGTTGGCCGGCTGTCCACTAGCTGGGCGCTCTTCATCTTAGTCGCCCACCATGGGTGGGAGCTGCATCAGATGGATGTGAACAACGTTTTTCTCCATGGCTCACTAGAGGGTGAGGAGCTCTACATGGTGCATCCCACAGGCTTTGACGATGGCACTGGGAGAGTCTAGCGATTGCAATAGGCCCTCTATGGCTTGAAGTAGTCGCCTCGGTGCTTGAACTAGGAGATCAGCAGCACACTCCTTCGCGGCGGGCTCAAGCGTAGCAAAGCTGACCCCGTACTGTTTTTCAGTCCGCGAGGCCAGGCTTTCGCTGTTGTTCTCGTTTACAACGATGATCTCCTCATTGCATCGCCAGACACGGCTGCCATCCAGCGTGTCAAGGACTTGTTGCATGCAGTCTACCACATGAAGGATGTCGGACCTGCCAGAGTCTTCCTGGGCATGGAGCTCGAGCATGATCGCTCCCAAGGCATCCTACACATCCACCAGGCTGCCTATGTACAGACTCTATCCCCCTGCTTTGCGGAGGACCTACCACTCGTGCCGTGCGCATCTTCACCCATGTCACGTGATGGCCAGGTGAAGCTGAAGAGTTCGGACCCAGCTATTGTGGGGGAGCTAGTTGACGTGACCACGTACCTGCGATTCATCGGGTCACTGATGTTCCTGGCGACGACGATGCGCCCAGACATCGCATTCGGTGTCAATATCTTGGCCCAGTTTTCTCCGGAGCCGCGTCACCTCCATTACGAGGCCGCGATCCGAGTACTATGTTATGTCGTCTTGACTCCTCGGTGAGGTCTCATGTTCCGCCACTAGACGTCTATTGTCGCGGTAGGGTACACTGACAGTGACTGGGCTGGAAGTCCGGACGGTAAGAGTCGCACAGGCTTGATCTTTCTAATTGGCGGCACAACTATGTCCTAGAGTAGTGCGAAGCAAGGGTGCATTACACGCAGCACTGCTGAGGCTGAGTACGTTGCTCTTGGCTCACGCGCGTGTGAGAGTGTGTGGTTGCGTCGTCTGTTGTCCGAGTTGCATCATTCTGTCGCATCCATCACGTTGCATTGTGACAATGAGAGTGTCATGGTCATTGCTGACAATGACGGCATGCATCACACACGCACAAAGCACATCAACGTTGATTATCACTATGTGCATTCGTTGTTGCATGACGGCAGCATCAGCATCGTGTGGAATGAGACAGCACGGCAGGTAGCTGACTTCTTGACCAAGGCACTGAAGCGTGGCTCGTTCAAGAAGGCTGTGAGTTCGGTCGGCGTGCATCCGTGAGTGGCTCTCCTTGTCCCTCCCTGCGTTTCTGTGTGACCTGGGGGAGTCTGGTCGTTGATTGTTTCTCTGCCCGCACATGTGCACTACGCCTGTGAGTCATGGGGGAGTGTTGGTTTTTTGTGCATCTCTCATTGTACTCTGTTGTGTCTTCCCGAGTTGTGTACATCGGCGTGCAGATGACTAACGGTGAGACTCGACGCTGCTGGAGTGTCGCTCGATGGAGCCGACGCACGCTGAGGCCCACTCATCGTTCGCTGGAGCCTCCTACCTCCGTCGGTGTGGTCAACTCCATCAGCAGGCCTCCTCGCCGGTCGGGCCTCCGGCGGTCACTGCCACTGCAGATGCTATGTGCATGCACCCAACGCTGGTTCTGATTGTAGCATTGCGTCTGCAGCATCATGTTGTGCCTAGGGTCCATGTCTCCTGCGGTGTGGCCCTGTTTGGCATCACTGACTGTCGTAGGCAGTGCCTGGGTTCGGGGAGCCATAACTCTTTGCTGCTATTTTTCTAGCTGATTCTGACCGCACGAATGCGTTTGCAGCGTCGGAATTATGGTATGGTCCAATTTTTAGGCAAAACGGACGACGCCCGGGTTTTGGGCTGTCGGACGTCTGGCAGGGCTCACTGAGTGAACCCTGCCTGCCAGAAAATAGGTCTAGGACTATTTTCTGATTGGCTGCTTAGCTGAGTAACAAGTTTTACACTAGTGGGGGGGGCTAGAACTTGGAGGGGTCTCCCATTGTTGCTCATTCTTCATTCCTAATCAGTCACTTTTTGTTTTCAGCTGCTTTCCGGCGCTAACTTTGGCACGCGCGTTTCTGAGTAACAAACCCAGAGCTTCCAGACTTAGACTCTAGAGCAGCAGACTAAGGGGGCAACAGACTTAAGCAACATGCATGGAAGCCCACACGTTGCATCAACAATGCTACTGCCCCAACCTGCTGCCTAGGATTTCCTTCTCATGCTGCATCAACAACACTGCTGCCCCAACCTGGTGCCTGGGATTTCTAGCTCCCAACACTGCCTACCGCTGTTGCGCAGTGTTGCTGCGCGCTGCTCCTATTGCGCGCTACTGCTACTGCGTGTTGCTGCTGTTGCTGCCCGCCGCCGCCTGCTGCGGGTGCGGCCTACTGTCGCCTCCACCAGCGCCAATGCCGGCAACTGCTAGCGGTTGCCGCCTGCTGCAGTTATCACCTGCTACTGCTAGCGGCTATTGCTCATGCACTCTCACGTGCTGAAGGTGGGTGACATCGCCAGCAGTCGGGTGACGTCGACAGGTCCCAATGGATCGGCTGTAGCGGTGACGCTCACTACTACTACTCTACTACATCTTTGCTGTACAGCTCGGCAAGAACTGTCTCAGTGCTCTGATACCATGATAAGATTCTAGAAAGCTTCCTAGCAGACATGCCACTGACTGGGCGTCAGCGCTCTGTCAGTGGTGTCAACACAAGTTGGACGCGAAACGGCAAGGGTTTGGCTAGAGGACACGACACATTGTCAAATGTGCTTCCTTTAATAAACACATATAGAGAGTGAATGAAAACTGAGCAACAATCAGCCTAAAGAGTCGGTGGCCACCTGGAGTCACTAGGGGAGGTGGTATTTTCGTAACTGCTCAATCTGGCCTAAAACTACAGTTTTGGCCAAAACTCACTGCTCAGGTGTCAAAATCAACCGTTGTCTACACCAGAATGTGCAGAACAATGACCTCTACGCAACGGACCCACGCAAGGTGTATATGCATCATCTAGACACCCATAAATGTAGGAGTGCAATACCGAGACGTCAGCGTGTGCTTTCTATGACAGGAAGCACACACAAATTTGCAGGTCTCCTCAACGTACAAGTACAGGCTACCAGGTGCATGGGTCCGACCACTGAGAAAACTCCAGCAACGGTAGACCTGTTGTGCTTTGTGCCGTTCCTGTACAGTTTACTGCGACCACTCGGCCGTGTCCATACTCGTGGAGATCCCTGAGGCAGGCGGCCCTGGTGACACCGGCGCAATGACAGGCGGCGGACTACCCACTTGGAGCTGACCGACCACTGTTCTAGAGCCCCAGATGCCACCGGGACTCTGTGTTGTGTCTTCTACGTCTTGCAGGCGTCTTTTGGCGGACTGGCCATGAGGCATGTTTGCATGTTTTTGCATTGTATGCTCACTGTCAGTCGATGGATGCATGCATGTGACCAGTCGTAGCGTCCGTCTTTTGGTTCTGTACGTCTAGGTTCAGACGGCGTAACATTCTGACATGTGTGCGCAGAGTTATGGCCAAAACAGTGGTTTTGGGCCGGTTTTAGGACAGCTCTTGGACTGCCGCGTGCGACACCCGCCGTGCGCCGCGGCAAGTATTCATGCCTTGGACCTGTCATTTGTCATTTCTCTCTGCATATGCTATATTGAAGCATTCTGACACATTATTCGGACACAGCCTGCTCTTGGCCTTGACGTGGCTTCTTTCGAGAAGCCACCCAAGACCGACTGTCTTTTCTGCGCTCAGGGAAAGATGCACCGGTGCACTTATCCTGATTCGCATTCCCGAGCCCTGAGGCCTCTCGAGCTGGTCCACTCGGACCTGCTCGGTCCTCTCCTGGTCGAGTCCCTGTCCGAGAGGGGCCGGTATGTTCTGACGCTGACTGATAACTTCACCCGGATGCGGTGGGTCTACAGTCTATGTCAAAAGAGCGACGCCGCCCTTGCGGTTCGGCTCTGGCTCGTGATGGCTGAGCGTCAGTCTCGCCACACGCTACATGCTTTTCGCTCGGATCGCGGCGGCGAGTTCCTCGGTGAGATGGACTCCTTCTTTGCTGAGCACGGCATTTTTCACCAGGTCTCCGCTCCTGCTAATCCATAGTAGAATGGTGTATCTGAGCGCTGGAACTGCACCATGGAGGATGCGGTCCATGCCATGCGGTCTGAGTGCGGTCTCCCGGAGTCCTTCGCCTTCGAGGGCTTCGCCTACATGACTTGGGTCTAGAACCGCCTCCCGCATGGTCCGCTTCCGGATCATGTTTCAATGTACGAGCTCTGGTTTGGCCACCGTGCTGATCTTCGTTTCGCTCGCGTCTGGGGTTCCCTGGCATCCGTGTGGTACACCGAGGACCAGCAGGGGTCCAAGGTCTCCCCTCGGGGTCGCTTGTGTGCCTTCATCGGCATCTCCCCACGATCGAAGGCCTAGCGCTTTTGGGACCCCACTCGCCGTCGTGTCATTGAGTCCCGTGACGCGCTGTTTTTTTAGTCACTCACATACCGTGATCTGACTTCGATCACAGCCCTCTCTGCAGCTCATGTCCCTTCCTGTGAGGGTCCTCGGCAGATGGGGGAGACTTCTCCGCCAGCGACCATTCCTCGTCAGGCTGATGTGTCGGCTCGAGTCCCCTCTCGGTCTCCAGCACTTGATGATCCGGCTATCATTGCCGTTGGTCCAGAGATCCCGCCTGTTCAGCCTGTTTCACACCCCACAGGTATCGCTGCTCTCACGCCTCCTCCTGCATCACCACCTGTGTCTGATGGAACCCCTGCTCTGGCGTCTAACCCAGTCCAGCCCACTCCTGTCCTTACGTCGGCTGACACTCCTGTCTCAGTGTCCGGGCCAGCCTTGCCCGCTGTCACCCCCAACTCTGTGTCCCCCACACACGCATCTCCTCACACGGCACCTCCGGCTGCCTAGTCTCAGCCCTCACCAGTTGTGCTCGTACCTGTCCCTGTGGTCGTACCTGCTCCTGAGCCTGAGGTGCGCCCCTCGACCTCCGGTTACTCTCGTGAGCCCGGTGGTCGCCTTCCACCACTGGATTCCGGAGCTCAGCGAGCGTCGGGTCCCGGACCCAGGCGTTCCTCTCGCACCGTCGCAAGCGGTGATCCAGGCTCAAAGGCTTTAGGCCTGAGTGTCCGCACTAAGCTTTCAGAGGTACACCAGGCGTGCCTCATAGGGCACGACCTGGTCACTCGCGAGTTCCATATCGCCTGTGACGCAGCAGCTGAACTCGTGGCCGTCAGGCCTGACACTGAGACGTGTGCACTTGCCACGCAGAGTTCCCCCTCTATGGCGCCTGACCCGGGCACATTGAGGGAGGCTTTCTCATCGCAGGATGTTGATGCCTGGGAAGCTGCTTGCGAGGATGAGCTTCGCGCTATTAGAGAGCACAGAGTCTACGAGCTGGTCGACCTTCCCCCTGGGAGGAAGGCGATTCAGGTCAAGTGGGTCTTTCGCAAGAAAGTGAAGCCGGATGGTTCACAGGAACGCTACAAGGCCCGCTTGGTCGTCAAGGGGTTCTCTCAGATTGAGGGAGTTTATTACACTGACACCTTTGCCCCTGTCGGCCGCATGACCTCAGCTCGAGCTCTGTTCAGTGTAGTGGCTAAGCATGACTGGGAACTACACCAGATGGATGTGAACAACGCGTTCCTCCATGGCTCTCTGGATAAGGAGATCTACGTGGCTCAGCCACCAGGCTTTGAGGACGGTGACAAGGTCTGGCGCTTGCGCAAGTCCTTGTACGGCCTCAAGCAGTCTCCACGGTGTTGGAACCGGGAGATCACTGGCACCTTGACTCGCGCAAGATACGTACAGAGTGAGGCAGACCCCTCGCTCTTCATCCTACTGATACCCGAGCGGTTCACCGCCATCCTGGTCTATGTTGATGACCTTCTCATTGCGTCTCCGTCCATGGAGGCCGTGAAGGAGGCCAAGGCTGTCCTGCAGACTGCCTACAGGATGAAGGACCTTGGTCCTGCATCGGTGTTTCTTGGTATGGAGATCGTGCGAGATCGCAAACATCGAACACTGATGCTGCATCAGGCCCGATACGCAGTCGTGGGGGAGCGCTTTAGCGATCTCCCTGGTGCAGTGTCCACCGCTTCAACACCCCTCATACCTGATGGGCAGGATGCCCTGAAGGTGGATGACCCTACACAGCTGGGGGAGATAGTGGACATGACCTTGTACCTCCGTCTTATCGGATCTCTGATGTACCTGGCCACTACCACGCGTCCCGACATCGCGTTCGCCGTCAACCTCCTCGCTCAGTTGTCGCACGCTCCACGTGCGAGAGCTCTTCACACGGTTGTGCGAGTGGTACGGTACGTGGTCTCCACGCCATATCTCCGACTCTGCTTTTGTCGGCAGTGTTCGGTGGTCCTTGACGGCTATACTGACAGCGACTGGGCTTGGAGCCCTGATGGGTGCAATCGCACTGGCTACAGGTTTCAGGTCGGTGGTACCGCTTTGTCTTGGCGAAGCGGGAAGCAGGGCTGCATCGCACGTAGCTCGTCGGAGGCAGAGTATTTGGCTTTGGGCGTAGGGGCTGCTGAGGCAGTTTGGCTGCAGCGCTTGTTTCTTGAGCTTGGGCAGTCAGTACCCGCCATTGTGCTGCGTTGCAACAACCAGAGTGCTCTCGCCATTGCGGAGAACTCTGGTGTTTTTCATGCTCGCACAAAGCACATTGCGGTTGAGCATCACTTCGTTCGTGATCTGGTGGAGCGACACGTGATCTCCATCATGTGGGTTGGCACTGACTTGCAGCGTGCTGATTTCTTGACGGAGGCACTTGCCCGCGGAAAGTTCCTGGTGGCCATTCGTTCTGTTGGGCTTCACCCCGTGCGTGACAGTGGTTGAGTGTGGGATGTGCGTCTGCGTCTCATCTGTCTGTGTCACCCACTATGTGGTTGTACCAGTGCTGCACGCGTATGGACATGCATACCATCGGGTCATGGGGGAGTGTTGTGCTTTGTGCCGTTCCTGTACAGTTTACTGTGACCACTCG
>SZWC01002777.1:33076-54219 GCA_023375785.1 Penium margaritaceum | reverse complement strand
GTTTGTTACTCAGAAACGCGCGCGCCAGAGTTAGCGCCAGAAAGCAGCTGAAAACTGATAGTAACTGATTAGGAATGAAGAATGAACAGCAATGGGGGACCCCTCCAAGTTCTAGCCCCCCCCCAGATCTGTAGAGCTTGTTACTCAGTTCATCAGCCAATCAGAAATTAGCTAATTTCAGGCTGGCAGGTTTTCTCGGTGAGGCCTGCCAGACGGCCGACAGCCCAAAACCCGGGCGTCGTCCGTTTTGCCTGAAAACTGGACCATACCATAATACCGACGCTGCGAACGCAGCCGTGCGGTCAGAATCTGCTAGAAAAACAGTAGCGAGGAGTTATGGCAGCCTGAACCCAGGCAGTGCCCACGACGGTTTATGCTGCCAAACAGGGCCATGCAACATGCAGCTGGGACCCTAGACAGCGCATGACGACGCAGGCACGACAGTACGCGCTGGACGCATGCAGACAGCAACTGCGGTGGCAGTGACTGCCGGCAGCGCAACCGCCAAGGAGGCCTGCCGATGGAGCTGAACACGTCGCCGGAGAGAGGGGGCTCCAGCGAACTGCAAGACGACCTCAGCGTGCGTCGGCTCCACCGGACGACACTCCATCAGCGTCGAGTCTCGCCGTCAGTCATCTGCACGCCGATGTACACAAGCCGGGAGGACACAACAGAGCACAATGAGCGCAAAAACCAACACTCCCCCATGACTCACAGGCGTAGTGCACATGGGCGGGCAGAGACACGGTCAACAAACAGACTCCCCCAGGACACGCAGAAGTGCAGGCAGAGACAAAGAAAACAAGTCACGGACGCACGCCGACTGAACTCACAGCCTTCTTGAACGAGTCCCGCTTCAGTGCCTTGGTCAGGAAGTCAGCCAGCTGCCGTGTTGTCTCAACCCACACGATGCTGATGCTGCCTTCGTGCAACAACGAACGCACATAGTGATACTCAACATTGATGTGCTTTGTGTGAGTGTGATGCACACCGTCATTGTCTGCAATGGCCATGGCACTCTCATTGTCACAATGCAAGGTGATGGATGCGACAGACTGACGCAACTCGGACAACAGACGATGCAACCACACACTCTCACACGCGCCTCAGCCAAGGGCCACGTACGCAGCCTCAGTAGTGCTGTGAGCGATGCACCCTTGCTTGCCACTGCGCCAGGACACAGCTGTGCCCCCGACCAGAAAGATCCACCCAGTGCGACTCTTACCGTCTTGACTGCCGGCACAGTCACTGTCGGTGTAACCCACTGCAACGACGGATGGCTGACGGCGGAACATGAGGCCTCGCCGAGGGGTCGAGACGACATAGCGCAGTACTCGGATCGCGGCCTTAAAGTGGAGGTGACGCAGCTCCTGAGAGAACTGGGCCAGGAGGTTAACGGCAAACACGATGTCTGGACGCGTCGTCGTCGCCAGGAACATCAGTGACCCGATGACCCGCAGATACGTGGTCACATCAACTGGCTCCCCCACAACAACTGGGTCAGGACTTTTTAGCTTCACCTGGCCATCGGGTGACATGGGTGAAGATGCGCTAGGCACGAGGGGTAGGTCCTCGGCGAAGCGAGTGGATAGGGTCTGCACATAGGCAGCCTGGTGAACGTGCAGGACGCCCTGTGAGCGATCATGCTCGAGCTCCATGCCCAGGAAGACTCGAGCGGACCCGAGATCCTTCATCTGGTAGACAGTGTGCAGCAAGTCCTTGACACGCTGGATGGCGGCCGTGTCTGGCGACGCAATGAGGAGATCATCGACGTAGACCAGAACTGCGGCGAGGGTCTGACCCCGTGGGCTGATGAACAGGGCGGGGTCAGCGGTGCTGCGCTAGAGGCCACCACAGAGAAGCGTGCTGCTGATCTCCTGGTTGAAGCACCGAGGTGACTGCTTCAGGCTATAGAGGGCCTTCCGCAGCCGCCAAACTCTCCCAGTGCCGTTGTCAAAGCCTGGGGGCTGCACCATGTAGAGCTCCTCACCCTCAAGTGAGCCATGGAGGAACGCGTTGCTCACGTCCATCTGATGCAGTTCCCACCCATGCTGGGCAACTAGGCTGAAGAGTGCCCGGCTAGTGGAGAACCGACCGACTGGGGTGAAGATCTGGTCGTAATCGACCCCAGGGACCTGAGCAAACCCCTTTGTAGTGAGGCGGGCCTTGTACTTGTCCAAGGACCCGTCAGGCTTCCACTTACGCCGAAAGACCCACTTGGCACCAATGGCCTTCCGACCTGGAGGGAGGTCAACGAGGACATACACGTGGTGCTGGCGGATGGCAGCAAGCTCCTCGGCGCAGGCAACATCCCAATGTGTGGCCTCAGGAGAGGCTCGTGCCTCGCGTAGGGTGGCTGGGTCCTCTGGGCGTACTGTGGACCGGACTGAGAGGGCGTGTGCCTCACCAGCTCCAGGTGGGATCTGGGCGAGTGTAGCCACGACAGCATGTCGATGCTCGTGATGAAGCATGGCATAGCCTAGTGCAGAGCCAGGGTGAAGGTCTGCGATGATGGCCGAGGTGGTCAGGCCGAGAGCCTTCGTGCCAGGGTCCCCACTCACGACAATGGGAGTGGAGGAGACACGTGGGGCCACAGGGAGTCGAGGCGCCACGGGACGCGGTGCGGCGGTCTGCGCGCTCACTGTCCGCCGAGGTCGGAGGCTGCCGCCTGGGCCACGTGTGTAGCGCGGTCGGGCAGAAGATAGTACTGGGTCCGACTGGCCAACGGAGGCGGACGGGGCTACTGGCTCGGAGGAGCCAGCGGACGCGACTGGGGCTGTCGGCCCGGAGGAGCCAGCGCACACGACAGGCGCTGCTGGCTCAGAGGGGCCAGCGGACGCGACTGGGGCTGCTGGCCCGGAGTGGTCAGCGGACACGACAGGCACAGCTGGCTTAGAGGGGCCAGTGGACGCAGCTGGGATTGCTGGACCGGAGGGGCTAGCGGACGTAACTGGGGTTGCCGGCCTGGAGGGGCCAGCGGACACGACAGGCGCTGCTGGCTCAGAGGGGCCAGCGGACGCGGCTGGGATTACTGGCCCGGAGGGGCTAGCGGACACGACAGGCGCTGCTGGCTGAGAGGGGCCAGCGGACGCGGCTGGGACTGCTGGCCCTGAGGGGCCAACGGACGCCACTGGGCCTGTTGGCCCGGGAGGGCCAGAGGACGCGACAGGCGCTACCGGCTAAGAGGGACGGAGTGATGTGTCACCCGGAGGCGACAGGACGGAGGACGGACTCACCACTCCCCCACGCGACGGGAGGGACACAGACGAGTCAGAGCGTATGAGGTCGCGGGGGAATAGATCCTCGAAGAACAGGGCATCGCGGGACTCGACAATGCAGTGTCGGGATGGGTCCCAGAAGCGCTAGGCCTTGGACCGACGAGACACACCGAGGAAGGTGCAGGGGCGTCCGCGGGGGGTAAACTTGCCGCCCTGTTGGGGGGCGGGCAGCCACACAATGGCCACGCAGCCCCAGACGCGAGCCGGGCGGAGGTCAGCGCGTCAACCGCACCAGTGCTGGTATGGTGTGGACTGGCGGGGAAGGGGACCGTGGGGAACTCGGTTCCAAACCCAGGTCATGTAGGACATGGCTTCAAAATAGAAGCCATCGAAGAGACCTGACTCGACCCGCATGGTGTGGACGGCATCGGCCATGGTGTGGTTCCACCGCTTGGACACGCCGTTCTGGGCGGGTGTGTAGGGCGCAGACGTCTCATGGTGGATCCCGCGGGAGGCGAGAAAGGTCGTGGCCTCACCCATGTACTCTTCGCCGCGATCGGAGCGAAAGCGGCGGAGGAAGCGGCCACACTCGCGTTCCGCGAGGACGAGCCAGTTCTGAATGGCTCGGGCGACATCGCTCTTCTGTCGGAGGCAGAAGACCCAGCGGTAGCGAGAATAGTCATCCATAAGGGTGAGGACATAGCGGCCATGCTCTCCAACGGACTCGGTGGGGAGAGGACCCATGACGTCCGAGTGGACAAGGTCAAGGGGGGCGGATGCACGGGAGGGGGACAAGGGGTATGTTGATCGGTGCATCTTCCCCTGAGCGCAGTCAATGCACTCAGTGGGGCACGAGAGAGGGAAAGTCTCCGGGTCAAGGCCCTTGGCCGGCTGGGTGCGAAGCATGCTTTCTACGGCGGCAGAGTGGACGTGGCAAAGGCGGCGGTGCAAGAGGCGGGTGTGCTGAGGAGAAAGCGTACTGGTGACAAACACATGGCCTGTGGCGGCCGACGGGGAGGAGACGGGAGGAGAGGAGGAGAGGCGAGGAACATGCCACAGGTTGCCATGGGCGGTGGTGTGCAGGACGACAAGACCAGACGGACGCAACGACACAGTGCCAACACCACGCGAGTGCACAACATCCATGCTCATGTGGTCATGGGGAGTCACGGACAGGAGGCTGAGCTCGAGACCAGGGACGAAGAGGACATCGGTCAGAAAGACATCACCAGCAGGACCACGGAAACGAACGACGCCAACACCACGGACAGGCAACATCTGTCCGGAGCTCGTCCAGACACCGGAGACATCGCCTACGGGACCGAGCATACTGAAGGCCTCACGAGAGGCCGTCATGTGATGCGTGGCCCCGGAGTCGATGATCCAGGTCTCAGCAGGGTCCTGGACCGGGGTCGCCAGATCGCTAACGGTCACATGGCAGCAGGCGAGGGACGCGAACGCAGTGGACGGAGGCGCGAAACGGGACTGACAATCGTCAAGCCTTGCAATGTCGTCAAGGAGAGGGGTGGAGGAGGCCACTGGCGACGACCAGGCAGGAGAGGAAATGGGACACGACCGCAACTCAGTCTCAGTCATGCAGGGCTGGGCAGGAGGGCATGAAGTAATGCAAATCGCACTTCCCTGGGGAGGAGGGCGAGGCAGGCCGAGTTGGAGTGCGATGAACTGCTCCAGCTGATGCTCACGGGAGGTGGGCCCGGGAGTGTAGACGGAGTGCGGAGTGACGGCACCGGAGCCCGGGTAGTAGGGGAACTGAGCTGGCGTAGGGAGCGGAGGCGCCGACGGCTGCGGATGGTGCGGCGGCGGCGCCGGTGTCTGCGGGACTGGCGAGGCGACCGGAGTGGGGGAGCCACTGGACGAGGCCGAGGCGTCGGAGCCGGCGACAGCGACGGCGGCGGAGGCGAGACGGCGCTCGCGCTGGCGACGCATGGTGGCGATGACGCGCGCCTTGTCGGTCGGTAGAGGGCACGTGTACCACCCGTGCCCAGGCTGGCCACAGTTGTGGCAGACCGAGCCACCACTGCCGGACCCTGTCGATGGCTGCGGCTGCTGCTGCTACTGACCCTTACCCTTCTTCCTCCGACGCTTCTTCTTCCCCGTCGACGAAGAGCTGGCAGAGGAGCTGGCGGAGGAGCTGGCAGAGGAGCTGGCGAAGGTGGCCGCGGCGGGAGAGGCGATGGCCACGGAGGCGAGGGCCTCCGTACGATGGTGCTGGGACTCCTCGCGAGCTTCCTCAATGTGGAGGACGAGCTTGTATGCCCAGGGCATGAGGGTGCCCTGGGCTGCCATGGTGGACAGGACGTCCTGGGGGTAGTGCACGAAGACGTCCGCGTACGCGCTAGTGGCGTCGCGCTTGATGGTGAGGAGCGCGGACAGAGGTGGTGGAGTAGATGTGCCGAGACGACGTAGGATGTCCTCCGCCCGCTGCGAGTAGGTAGTGACCGTCTCGGTCTCCCCCATGTGCAGGGAGTTCAACTCCCGGAGCAGACGACTGATCTCAGCGTTCCTGGACAGACGATGGGGTCTGGTGAGGACGTGCCATGCGGCTGCAGGGTCTGGTATGGCGCCGGCGGTAAAATCGCCGAGGAAAAGCTCTAAGGCCAGGCGGGAAGCAGGAGGGGCGACTGGGACAAGGGCACGGACGGCGCGACCAGCGTCATACAACTGGTCGGCCTCGGTGGAGTCGTAAGGGAGGGTGTAGTATGCCCACAGGCCCTCACCCTGCGCCCCGATCCGGAAGCTAAGCTCCCAGCTTCGGAACTGCTTGCCGGCCTGAAGCGGCGGCGGTGGCGTCTCAAAGTCCTTCTGCCTGCGGCCGGCACCCAGAGTGGGGCCAAGGACGGAAGTGACTATCTGCCGCTGGCGCTGAGTCTGATGCTGTGCCAGATAGTACGTGGCAGCAGACACCGCTGGGCTGGCGTGCTCTGGAGGGACGAATGACGGTGGCACACTGGTGGTAGTCTGGGCGGCTACCGGCTGTAGCGCTGCAAGCTGCTGCGTCAGGGCGGCGAGCTGTTGTTGAAGAGCAGCGAGGGGGTCAGGATTGTCGCCGACGACACCAGTGGGCTGCAGCTGCTGCAGCTGCTGCTGCTGCGGCGGCGGCTGCTGCTGCTGCTACCGTTGCTGCTGCTACTGCTGCTGCTGCTGTTGCTGCTGCTGCTGCTGCTGCTGCTGCTGCAGGCGCTGCAAGAAAGGAGGGGTAGGGGTCCCCCCAATAGAGGAGGACCCCTCCTCACTAGGGGTACCGGCCATGGTGTGGTGCCCCTTGTTTTTTTTTTTGCTTTGGTTGATGTCAGCAAAAAGGGGTGGTGGGAGTTCTATCCACCCCTTGGGTTGCCTTCCCCCTTTCCTTTCTCCCCCCATTTTTCACTCCTTTTTTGTGTTTTTTTGTTGATGACATCAATAGTGATGTCAGCAGTGACGTCAACAGTGACGTCAGCAGTGACGTCAGCAGAAGGGTGCTGATATCAGCAGCGGCGAATGTTGGGGCCGCCGCTGCTGCTGTTGGTGCTGATGCTGCTGTAGCCGTTGCTGCTGCTGCTGCTGCTACTGTTGCTGCTGCTGCAGCCTTGTTGCTACTACTGCTGCTACTGCAGCAGCTGCTGCTTGCTTGCTGTTGCTGCTGCTGCTGCTGTTGCTGCTGTTGCGGTTGCTGCAGCTGCTGGTACTGTTGCTGATGCTGCTGCAGTTGCAGCTGCAGCTGCTGGTGCTGCAAGCTGCAGCAGCTGCTATGGCTGTTGCTGCTGCTGCAGCAAGGAGCTGCTGCAGCTTGTTGCTGCTGCTGAGCGCTGCTGCAGCTGCTGCGTGCTGCAGCAGCTGCTCGCTACAGCTGCAGGCTGCTGCAACGAGGTGCGGTGGTGGGGGATTTTTTTGTTGTCTCCTTTTTTTTCTTTTTTTTTTCTTTGTCACAGCGGGCAGTAGCCCACTGTCTGCTGCGAGCAGCGGGCTGCTGCTCGCCTAGCAGCAGCGAGCTGCTGCTCGCTGGTAGCAGCGGGCTGCTGCTCGCTGCTTGCTCGTTGCGAGGAACGGGCAGCAGCAGCCTCGGCTGGCAGCTGCCAGCTGCTGCTCGTTGCTGCTGCTGTTGCAGCTGGCAGCTGCTGCAGCTCCTTGCAGCTGCTGCTACAGCCCGTTGCTGCTGCTGCACGCTGCTGCAAGTGCTGCGTGCTGCGGCTGCTACCTGCTGCTGCTGCGGGCTGCTGCTGCGGGCTGCTGCTGCTGCTATTCGTTGCTTCTGCTGTTGCACGCTGCTGCTGCTGCTGCTGTTGCGAGCTAGTGCTGCTGCGGGCTGCTGCTGCTGCTGCTGCTGCGAGCTGCTACTGCTGCGGGCTGCTGCAAGCTGCTGCTTCTGCCTGCTACTGCTGGTGGTGCCAGTTACTGCACCTGGGTGACGTTGCCGCGTGCGTCGTCGCCCACAGACGTCAGACGCCGCCTGCCGCTCACCTCCTCGCGTCACGCGTGGGGGTCAGTGCTGCCGAAAAAACATCGGCAGCATTTCCCCTGGCCCAGTGGCCGTGGGAAAAAATCTGACGCCGCCACCAGGAGGGTCAATGCTGTCGGAAAAAATTCCGGCAGCATTTCCCCTGCACTGGCACGTATGGAGGTCCGCCGACGTTGTCTGGCACCTCTTCGCTAGTCTTCTGCTGCTGCTGCTGCTACGCTCTGGCTCTGATACCAAAAAGGAAAAACTATGCAGCAGGTTGGGACAGCAGCGTTGTTGATGGAGCGTGCGGGCTTCCACGCTAGTTGCTTAAGTCAGCTGCCCCCTCAGTCTGCTGCTCTAGAGTCTAAGTCTGGAAGCTCTGGGTTTGTTACTCAGAAACGCGCGCGCCAGAGTTAGCGCCAGAAAGCAGCTGAAAACTGATAGTAACTGATTAGGAATNCCCCCCCCCCAGCTCTGTAGAGCTTGTTACTCAGTTCATCAGCCAATCAGAAAATAGCTAATTTCAGGCTGGCAGGTTTTCTCGGTGAGGCCTGCCAGACGGCCGACAGCCCAAAACCCGGGCGTCGTCCGTTTTGCCTGAAAACTGGACCATACCATAATACCAACGCTGCGAACGCAGCCGTGCGGTCAGAATCTGCTAGAAAAACAATAGCGAGGAGTTATGGCAGCCTGAACCCAGGCAGTGCCCACAACGGTTTATGCTGCCAAACAGGGCCATGCAACATGCAACTGGGACCCTAGGCAGAGCATGACGACGCAGGCACGACAGTACGCGCTGGACGCATGCAGACAGCGACTGCGGTGGCAGTGACTGCCGGCAGCGCGACCGCCGAGGAGGCCTGCCGATGGAGCTGAACACGTCGCCGGAGAGAGGGGGCTCCAGCGAACTGCAAGACGACCTCAGTGTGCATCGGCTCCACCGGACGACACTCCATCAGCGTCGAGTCTCGCCGTCAGTCATCTGCACGCCGATGTACACAAGCCGGGAGGACACAACAGAGCACAATGAGCGCAAAAACCAACACTACAGCGTCGACATGTTGCGATTTCTCACTGTTTGTAGATAGAGTGTTAACATTCTCAGGCTAGTGGGTAGGGGAGTGTCACTCTTCAGATTACCGGATAAGATGTTAACATTCTTCCGATCGCCGGGCAGGGCATATACACAATCGAATTCTGTGGGTAATCCCGACATGTACAAAAAAAAAGGTCAAAACACCGACCATCATTTTGACTAGACGAGGGAGGGGGGCTCCCTCAACACACAAACAAGCCCGGGAGCTAAACCCGACCCCCCATGATGTGGTAGGATGAAGGTTTTGAAGTTTCCACCAAATATTAGACAGTTAAAAGATCATAAAACAACAAAAATGACAATCTTTGAGGAGATTGCATGCATCAACCTATCGGAAGATGTCATACACAATGTTAAACATTTGTTTTCTTTACTATGTTGTACATATGAGAGGGATGTGATGATTCTTGCATATCTTTCACGAGCAGATTGGAGGGTGGCCACAAGTTAAGGTACAATAGAATATGATAGATGTGCATGACATTCCCGCCATATGAGGTGGAACACCATAAAACAAATGGACCAGGCATTGTACAAGGACAGTAAAATAAGGGAGCCAAGGAGGAATCTGTTGGGTTAGAAAATAATTCAGATAAATGCAGTTCCATGTGAGTTAAAGGATATGTGTGAGCCTATGTTGTCTCAGGCAGAGGAGGAAACATTGCTAAGCAGCTTTCATAATTATGGCAAAAGGGGCAAAGAACTCCTCAAGGAGGATGTCATACAAGTCCCTAAACTTCACCCGTGGACATTTCCTGCCCATTAATGGCCCACTACACAGCAAATTCAAGATTTTACACTAGAAATCCATGGACATTTTGGACAACAGTCTTGACCTCTAATTCTATCTCTTGAAGCCTCACACAACTTTAAACACCTTCCGAGATTGTCGACAAAACTTTGGCGAACAGCATCGGCATTTTGATGCTATTTGGTTGGCTTCTTGACGGGGCCAGACATTTTGAAAGACCCGTCTTAATCATCACAAAACCTCTAGGAACAGACACATAATGCAACATCGCTCTTGCCACTTCCCTTGCCCAAGACTCAAAGAATGCCTCATTCTTAATTCTATACTGTATACATCTTCTTGATGGTTTTGAGACTTTTCATCCAAGTACTTTGGTGACAAGAGTCGCCACGTCACTACACAAATGTCCCATTTTCCCTAAATGTATTTGGATCCACAACTTCTTCTACTTCACCATCCATGTTCCTCTTGGCGAAACACTTGGTATCACAGCGCAATGGCAATCAAGGGGAAATGAAAGACTATGCTTCCATGCAAGAACCTGGCGTGTCTCCTGCGCATCTCCACTCTCCAGAAAGTTACTGACCTCCATGGTACCATGTTTTGAAGAGAGGGTGCACCTGGCAATGAGGAGCAATAACCGATTGAAGAATTCACTGATGGAGGGACAGTAGCAAGCAATAAACAACACTCTCCAAGCAGCCCAGACAAAAGCAGGAAGAGACTGCACAGCAAATGGTGCATGGCCATGAACTCTGATGGCCACTCAAGTGACCAATCCATTTGGCTCGACGAATTTCTCACCACTTCCACTGCTCGTCCAGTTAACACTTGGAGCAAGGGCAGGAGCCCGAGCCAACATACGCGCATGAAATGAAAACCTACACTAGAAGCCTCCGGCACTTGATGGTCTGACCAACCATCTTCTCCAATGGCTCACCATAATGATATCTATGAAATCTCCGCATGCCCTTTTCAGTGCCCACAAAAAGAAACACCCGAATCTCAAGTGAATCCCAAATCTGATTGGCACTCCCCTAATTGATAGATCCTGGAAACTCAAAGGCACTGCCGGTGTGAGGCTCACAAATTAATATGTGTATTTCATCATTGCTAGATCCTACAATGGTAAAGATGAATTTTACATTGCTACTTTACTTTGATGTTGCCGAAAATCAAGTAATTGACCGAATCTAAAGGACATCCAGTGGCAGTGCGAGACTTGCAGGTTTAGATCAATGACTCCCGTGACCACTCTCACATTATTGTTTGCATATGTTCCACCTTTTTAGAAGATCAATCCAACGTGTCATGATTCAGTGACTCTTCTTGAGGAATTGAATGAGTTCGCACATATCTTTCTTTCACATTCCTCAATTTTGAACCAGAAGTACTATTCAAAGTACATGCTATAAGTGTAGACCAACATGAAAGACAACACTCTTTGTTCCCCAAGATTTGTTACTAGCATAGACATTTTCCCCGATGAACTCTGTTTTCACTACAACGATAGCATCAAATGTGAAGTTTGATGAGAAATCGCCATGATTGGCATTCAAGGATTATTGTTGTCACTGTTATTTGATTATGCAAATAATCACATCAACTAACTACATCAACATTGCGGACTACAATACTCGAAAGCAGGAATGTAACAGTTGACGACACAAAGTCCACATGTTTTCTTGTGGAGAAAGGAAGTCCTTGTCCATGGAGACTGCAACACCAATGAAGATCAATGTTCTCATTGATCACAACCAACGTGTCTGCTCAACTTGTAGGAATCCAGTCCATATGTTGCATAGTTCATGAAAGCGTCAACGACAGGCCGAAAAGGGGGGGAAGTCGCAAAAACGATATGAGGAGCTGGGAAGTGGAAATGGACTGGAGCAAAAGGTGAAGTTTTTGACCAATAAAAAAACTCTACATCAACCGGTTGGCCATTTGAACACCTTGCAACATTGTAGAAGAAGGTTCTTGAGATCACAAAGTTCGACTCAGGGCACAAGAACGACCAACCATTGACAATGTTAGGGGTGAAACTAAGGAGCAGCAAAACATCGTGATATTTCANAAAAGATAAGCCTGAAGTCGTGAAGCAGAATGATGGTCTAGGGGACCTATCAGATGAGCGACCAAGAGCTGACCATGCTGAAACGTCTGTTGGACGTGATGCTTAGGTAGGGTTCTATCCGCCTATCTGTGTCTCCATCCGGGTCGGCACGAACGTTGACTTCCTGACCAAGGCACTGGCTCGCAATAAGTTCATGGTGGCCATTCCTTCTCTTGGGCTTTGCCCATTACTTGAGAGTGGCTGAGAGTTGGGTGTGTGAGTATGGATTGTTGAGGACCTTGTTACCCACCTGTGTCTGTTCCGCATACCATCGACTCATGGGTGAGTGATGTGATGTGATTCGTCTCCATCTGCATGTACAACTTATTGTGACTACTTGATCGTGTCCATGCTCATGCAGACCTCTGATTCAGACCCAGTTGGCTTGGGAGCACCGACACATGGTGGCTCCACCCAGCTGTCATGGCGACCCGAGTGCTTGCTCGGGTGTTTTGCATTCTTTTTGCAGGCACTAGAGTTTTCTCAGGGGATTGGCTCTTGAGCCCGATTCTTATGTTTTGCATTTTGTGTCCAGTGATCAATGCTAAGCCTCTCTGTGTGTGACCACTCGTAGCGTCAAACTCAAAATATTGCATCTCTACGTTTTGATGGTGTTGTGTTTGGATGCATGTGCGTAGAGTTAAACCATGAACAATCGGATTTGGGCTGATTGTAGGACAAACTGACAATGTCGTGAGCATCACCTGTTTTGTGCCACCACAAGTATACATGATGTGTACTTACAAGTTGTCATTTTTCTCTACATTACCAAACTATTGGATGCTATAAGACTTCACGCGTTCTACAACATTCACCTTGCTAGTGTTTGCACATGCTTGTTTGCTAGTGTGCAAGCTAACCGGATAGCATCACCACAATTGTATCAAGGCTAGGAAGCTTCGTAGAAACTCTCATGGTATTAAAGCACAATTGGCAACTCATTGCTGGTTAGTAGAGGCCCATTAAGACTTGCAGCAAAGAAGAATGTTGCTACAGCAGGGCTGATACCACTATTATCGGTATCGCGGTACACCGCAGTTTTTGTACTGCAGTATCGCCAGCACCGCGGTACGTGAATTTTTTTACAGTACTTGTACGGTATTGGTACTAACCTCTCAAGGTACCCTTCTACCATACCGTTGTATTGTACTATAGTATTGTACCGCGGTACCGTTTTCAACAAAAGCGTTGAAATGCAAGTATACCCATACCGCACTACTAGTTGGGCCTTCAAGCATCATGTTCTGCGGGTGGACAAATACAACTTTGGCAGGGTCTATTTCAGGTAGGTCATCAAACTTCCGTGCCCCTTGAAGGAAGAAGATTGACCGCATAAGTTGAGACCCTCAACTCAAGGGAATTACTCTCAAAACATCCAAGCATATATCGTCATCCGCCAGTAAACATTGCAACGAGGAGTAAATCGAAGTCGGAGGTCAAAGGTGGGGTTCATGGGGCATGGGTAGTAGAAGCTATTTCACATTTTAGGCTTATCGCGTTTACATAAAGTTTAAGCATCTATCAATTTGATTTTTTTGTTTCTCACGTCTTCCTGCTCCAGGATAGGGTATTCTTTTTCAAATCTATTGATTGTTTTTCTGTCAACACGTCTTCAGACTTCTCCTTCTCCTCGCTCTCCTTCCCCTTTTGCCCATGTGTTTGTCACTGGTGTTCTTTTCACTCAGCAACCGCGATTGCTACATCGCCGCCTGTGTCACGTGGGCTCAGACACTGTGTCTAACCTCATTCGGACACCTCCCACACTGAGTCTTGACACGGCCTCTTTCAAGAGGCCGCCCAAGACCGGCTGTCTTTCTTTCGCTCAGGGTAAGATGCATCGTTGCACTTACCCTGAAACCCGCTCTGGAGCACTTTGCCCCCTCAAGTTAGTCCATTCGGACCTTCTCGGTCCCCTCCCTGTCGATTCTTTATCCAATCGGGGCCGATAAGTCCTAACCCTGACCAAGGGCTTCACCCGGATGTGGTGGGTCTACAGCCTGCGCCAGAAGAGCGATGTCGCTCTTGCGGTTTGCCTTTGGCTAGTGATGGCTGAGTGTCAGTCTAACCACACACTACACACGTTTTGCTTGGATTGTGGTGGCGAGTTTCTTGGCAAGATGGGTAGTTTGTTTACCAAGAATGGTGTTTTTCACCAGGTCTCCGCTCCTACTACTCGTGGGCAGAATGGTGTCTCTGAGCGCTGGAAACGCAACTGCATCCTCCGCATGGAGGATGCGGTTCACGCTATGCGGTTCGAATGCAGTCTGCCTGAGTCCTTCATGTTCGAAGGATTTTCCTACATGATATGGGACTAGAACCGCCCCCCGCATGGTCCCCTTCAGGACCACGTTACACCGTACGAGCTCCGGTTTGGCCATCGTGCCGATCTTTGTCTCGCTCATCTCTGGGGCTCCGTGGCTTGTGTGTCATACACTGAGGACCAGCAGGGGTCCAAGGTCTCCCCGTGGGGTCACTTGTGTGCTCTTGTGGGAATCTCCCTACGGTTGAAGGCCTGGCGATTTTGGGACCCGGCTCGTCATTGCATTGTTGAGTCTTGCGACACCCTCTTCTTTGAGTCTCTCACCTACCGTGACCTCACCACCATCATGTTGATGGCCTTCATGCACGTTCCTACTTGTGAGGCTTCTCGATGGATGGGGGAGTCTGTGCCTATGAGCATCTCTCATCTTGTAGATGTGTCTGTTCAAGCCCCCTCCCCTTCGTGGTCCCCGGCCTTTGATGACCTAGCCATCATGGCTGTCGATCCAGAGACTTCTCGTGCTCAACCCATTTCCACCCATGTTCCCTTGCACTCTACACGCACATATGATTTTGTACCCATGTCTACCAGCACTCATGCCTCTGTGCGTGAGCCCGTCTCTACTCCTACTCCTGTTGCCTTGCTCATACCCAGCCATGCGTCCCCTACCACTTCATCAGCATCTCCTCACACTGCATCACCTGCTACTTTATCTTAGTCATCACCACATGTGGTCGTGCCCGTCTCTTAGCTTGAGGTGATCTCTACAAGCCTAAGATACTCGCGTGAGCCCGATGTTCGTCTTCGACCATTGGTCCCTAGAGTCCAGGGAGCGTCAGGTCCCGCACCTAGGCGCTCCATTTTTAGTGTTGCGAGTGGTGACCCAGGCACGAAGGCCCTAGAACTAAATGTCTGCATAGATCACATAGAGGTGCATCAGCGTGCCCTGTTCGGCACAATCTGGTCACTCGCGAGTTCCGCATCGCTTGTGATGTAGCAGCAGGTCTTGTGGTCGTCAGGCCGAGCGCTGAGGCGTGTGCACTTGATCGTGACTGATCCGAGCACACTGAGGGAGGCTCTCTCATCATACGACACAGACGCATGGCGCGCTGCCTGCGAGGATGAGCTTCGTGCCATCCAAGACCATGGAGTTTACAAGCTGGTCAACCTTCCACCCAAGAGGAAGGTTATTCAGGTCAAGTGGGTGTTTTGCAAGAAAGTGAAGCCGGATGGCTCATTGGAACGGCACAAGGCTTGCTTGGTCATCAAGGGGTATTCCCAGATTGAAGGCGTCAACTACACTAACACCTTCGTCCTTGTTGATTGCATGATCTCAGCTTGCACTCTGTTCGGTGTGGTGGTTTAGCATTACTGGGAACTGCACCAGATGGATGTGAACAATGTGTTCCTCCATGGCTCTCTAGATGAGGAGATCTGCGTGGCCTAGCCACCAGGCTTCGAGGATGATGACAACGTGTGGCGCTTTTACAAGTCCTTGTACGGCCTCGAACAGTCACCTCGGTTCTAGAACCAGGAGATCACATACACCCTCACTCCCGCGGGATATGTACAGAGCGAGGAAGATCCCTCTCTTTTTATCGGAAAGTCATCTGAGTGGTTCATCGCCATCCTGGTCTATGTGGACGACCTCCTGATCGCGTCTACCGGATGAAGGACCTCGGTCCTCCAGTGGTGTTTCTTGGCATTGAGATTGTGCGAGAATGTAGATGGCAGTCACTCCTACTGCGTCAGGCCCGATACGCATGTATTGTGGGGGAGTGTTTCACTGATCTCCTTGGTCCACTGCCCACAGCCTCCACACCTCTCATACTTGACGGGCAGGATGCCCTAAAAGTGGACAATCCTACACAGCTGGGGGAGACAGTGGACATGACCTTGTACCTTCGTCTTATCGGATCTCTGATGAACCTGGCCACTACCACACGCCCCGATATCACCTTTGTCGTCAACCTCCTTGCACAGTTTTTGTAGGCTCCACGAGCTAGAGCCCTTCATGCGGCTGTACAAGTTGTGCAGTACGTGGTCTCCACACCGTACCTCGGACTCTACTTTTGCAGGTAGTGTTTGGTGGTTCTTGATGGCTACACCGATGGAGACTGGGCCTGGAGTCCAGACGGACGCAGTCAAACCGACTACGTGTTCCTGCTTGGTGGTACCATTGTATCGTGGCGTAGCAAGAAGTAGGGCTGCATTACACGTAGCTCATTGGAGGCAGAGTACGTTGCTCTATGTGTAGGGGCTATTGAGACTGTGTGACTGCAGCACCGGTTCCTTGAGTTGGGTTAGTCAACACCCACCACTGTGCTTTGCCGTGACAACCAGAGCACTCTTGCCATTGTAGAGAACTCTGGTGTTTTTCATGCTTGCACAAAGCACAATTTTGGTTGAGCACCATTTCGTGCGTGATCTAGTAGAGCGACACATGATCTTCGTCATATGGGTCGGCACAAACATGTAGAGTGCTAATTTTATGACAAAGGCACTGGCTCGCATAAAGTTTCTGGTGGCCATTTGTTTTGTCGGGCTTTCCCTCTTGCTTGAGAGTGGTTAAGTGTGGGGTGTGCTTGTGCTATGTCTGTCTTTGCACGTCTTGTAGCACTCATACCAGTATAGACATGCGCACCATTGAGTCATGGGGGAGTGTTCTGATTTGTGATGTCCCCTTCAAGCTATACAGTTTGCTGTGACCACTCGGTCGTATCCATGCCTGTGAAGATCCTTGATGCAGAACCAAGAGGCACAGGCACGTCGGCAGGTGGTGGACCTGTTGGTGTGTGTGGCTTCCACACGTCACGAGCAATGGCCGTGGCAGCTACGGGTGCACCCGGAGCTCATGGTGCGCGGCGATGGCATTGGAGATCGTGACGACCCGACGGGACTCGGGATTGTCCACGGACTTATCCAACAGCTACGACATGATAGGTGTGATGCAGATGACGCTTCTCTACGCCCTCACTGGCTGGTCTACTAGAGTTATCTTGCTGGTCAAGACCCACGCACCCGGTAGCCTGTACTGGTGCGATGAGGAGACTTGTAACTTTGTGTGTGCTTCCTGTCGTGGTCAAGGAGTTGCTGTGGCTTGAAGCCACTACCACACAGAAAAGGCTGAGTTTGTGTTTTGTTTTCTTTAATTGATTTACTTTTTAGTGTGGCTTGAGGACACTACCGTCGTCTGACGATGGACACCGCTATAGCAGCAGCCACCGCGATAGTGGCAGCAGCAGTCACAACAGCAAATGTGGCTTCAGGCCACAGCCGTCTGTTGACGACGGCACCCGGTGCAACATCAGTGTCACCGAAGGCGACTTGAGGTCGCACGTTGAGATGGTTGCGCCATCGCCACCGGGTGCAACATTGTAGGAACACACTACGGCTGAGGTTGCCGACGTGACTCAAGACATTGCAGCCCGTTTGAGACACGTTACTGCATTCGTATCCCTCCACGTGGTGCTTTGCACCACCGGGGTCGAGTGTGAGAGATTATCACCTATGCTCAGCTCTCCACATGAGCTGCGCAGTGTGGCCGTGGGCGTTGCCATCGCCGTGGTCTGCGCCTGAGCCTCAGTAGTGGCAGCCACCACAGGCATAGTGGTTGATGCATCCGTGGCACGAGTCCCACTTGTCCTCAGGGTTTTCGTGCTATTACTGTCGAGATAGGCAGCATGGTTGGCGCCACTGCCAACAGCGCCCTCCTAGGTGGCATGCCCCTTGGGTACCATCCTTCCCACCTCCTCCTTCAGTGGATACGTCACCGAGTGATACCACAGCTCTTCTGCGTGGTGATATGGCCGTCCTACACATGGAGGTCCGGAACCTCAAGCGCATGGTTCAGAAACTCCTTGACCACATGACTTCCAAGCGAGATGCCACCCCGCCGCAGGTGTCACCTCTCACCTTATCTTCATCTTCCTCCCGATCCTACATCCCTTCCTCCAACAATTCTAGTATGCCGAATCTCTCGTCTACATCCGTCGCCCTCCGCTCTGTCTTGGAGGCCGTCGTCATCATACCGATGGACGGACCCTTAGCCCCTTGCTGTACCGCTTGTTCTTGCACTCGTCGTGCGCGGCGGTGAGCTACTCGTCTTACACATCGTACGCAGGCAGCACCATCAGACGCGACTGTGGGAGGAGTCATGAGTGACGAGACCTCCTCTTCTCCTGTCGACGGGTTGGTTTGCCGAGTCCCCACAGCTCCTGCCAAGGTCTCAGTCGTGGAGGGGATGGTTTTTTTGCTGACGACCTTGGTGGAGATCGGCATTGGTGAGGCGACTGTTGTATAGTGCAGGATGGTTGAGGCGGATGACACTGCACAACAGACTTGGCGGATTCGGCTGGGGAAGACGTTCGCCTTGATAGAGACTCTTCTTCAGAGGAGGATTGGTCCGAAGCTAAGTCAAAATCGAGGATGCAGATGGTGTTCAATGATACCTTGGGGGATGACATGATGACGGCCGATGGAGATGCTGCGCTTGACAGTGTGCGCGCTCCCCCGTTAGCTGGTGTGGAGAGAGCTGTCATGGTGCCAGGAGCAGTAGCAAGAGCAGGTGATAGAGATGCTGATGCTCGGCCCAGAACAGACGCTCAGGTTGTTCTGATAGATAGTTCTGGGCAGCAAGAGCTGGTGATGGACCGCCAGGAAGAGGCAAACTTCCTCTATGAGGATCAGTCGTCCATCGTGGAGTGGTAGGATGCAAGGTCGGAGGTAGACGTAGAGGCCTAGTGTGTTGCCGTTCTTGTAGTAGCCGCGGCACGAGCACGAGATGGCCCCTCAGTGACAGCAGACGTCCGCATGTGCAACATGGAGGATGCGGAGCGAGCTACGAACCTCCGACTCCTCGCTGCCCTGACCGGTGTCGCTGACACCATGGCGGTTCCAGCCGAGGACACAAATACTCTCGTCCGAGCTACAGTTCCTATGCCCGAGCGCCTACGCTTTACGGTCAACGAGCAGGAGGCAGTGGTGGCTTGAGCGCAGGCACAAGTGCAGAGTCTTATGGTCGAGCTCAACAAGGCTAGCAGCCACTGTTACAGCGTGGATGTTCCAGCACGAAGGACTGTGGAGGAGTGTGTGGAGGATGTGCATAGGTGTCTCGAGACAGCTGAGTGGTCTCTACAGGATGCACGTCTGGGATAGGTGGACCTCCAGCAGCAGGTGGATGATGGGCTGCACATCGAGGGTCACGAGGAGCACCACGGCACAGACCGCACCTTCGATGACCACGCCGTCGCTGCAGATGTAGCTATACCTACACATGCCGTCGTCCATCCAACAGCTGACGGCTGAGCGACAGGTGTGTCACGAGCAGCAGGTACCTTCGCAGCAGCTGTTCTTACAGCCCTAGACGACTTACGTGACGACTCATTGTCTTGCACTCCTGCCCTACCAGCACTTTGTGGTCCAGTGGCACTTCAGTCGATGATTGACGCAGAGGATGTCGACTTGTGTAAAGAGCAGGCGCAGCTCCACTCTTTCCTATGGGATGAGATTACGAGGCTGCAGGAGGCTTTGGCTCGTACCGACACACACACGATCGAGGTCCACCGTCAGGTTCGTTCCGCGACTGACCGCCTACATGCCGCATATGTAGCCTGCCGGTGGGCTGCCGCGTCAGAGCTCATCGAGCTCCACACGCGCCTTGACGCTATAGAGGCCGTGAGGCGATATGTAGCTCAGCAGTTGGAGGCCATACAGTAGGCGATTGCCTTGGAGGAGGCCCTCAGCGATGCACCAGTCCATCAGCAGATGACGACAGCAGTGACGATGATAGCGACAACGACGCCAACGACGATGGCGCCCCAAGGTGAAACTCTCTGTGAGTACATCTCACCAGCATCGTCGTCAACCTTGCTCTTGCATTGTAGGGGTATGTGGCCATGGGGGAGCCGTGCTCCCTCCTCACGGATTGTGTTGGGCACAGCCACCAACTTTGCTTGTGTTGTTAGCCTCTACAGCCCAAGGGGGTGTTGGTGTGTGGGCTTTGGCCTGACACTCTCTTGAGGACAGCGAGGTTACTTGGGATGTGACACAATGCTCGTCGAAACCCACGCACCTTGTGAGTGCTAGCGGTGTGACGTGGAGACCCATTGCCTCCATGTACAATGTATGATCCATGCATGGAGCGGTCGAGACCCGGACACCTGAAGACATTTTCCGAGGTCACCAGGAGACCTTGTTTCTCTGTATCTCTTGCATGATGTTTGACACGTAGGTGTGTGATTGACTACCTGCATGGTCAAGACCCGGGCACTTGGTGGGATGCACCATTGTCACGAGGAGACCCTGTGTTGTAGTATGCTTGATCAGTGCTTGCCATGATTGGTTTCCCGAGCCATCCTGTTCTGCCTTTGCTTAGCCATTTTAGTCTTGAAGGATGTGTCAGCCAGGGGGAGTGTTGGTGTGTGTGGCTTCTACCCGTCACGAGCCATGGCCGTGGCAACTATGGGTGCACACGCAGCTAATGGTGAGCGGTGACCTCATTGGAGATCGTGACGACCCGATACTACACTCGTACATTTATGGGTGATCGCAATGCAGTTCAGAGTGCTTTAGAGTTTTCTTGGTGGATATGCCATTTTGGTTGATCTCCTTGTATTGCTTGCTATTCGTGTCTGGATGAGGCAAACCCACCTTGCTTGTGTATGTTGTGTGAAGCTCATCGTTCTGCACGTTCTGGTGTAAACAGTGGGTGATTCTGACACTTGAGCAGTGAGTTACGGCCAAAACTGTGGTTTTAGGACAGTTTGAGCAGGTACGAACATATCGTCGCCCCTAACCACTCTAGGCCGCCAGCAACTGTTTAGGCTGATTGTTGCTCAGTTGTCATTCGGGTAAACTTGCCGTATACCCACTGTCGTCGCAACTAATGTACACCCTCTCCGTTTTTTGCAGAAAAATAATACGACGGCCACTTTGACAGGAAAACACCTATAACGTCCACGAAATGCAGAGAATGCTTTTGAGGGTCACTGTTAAAGGCTAAATCTCCGGATGTCCACCGAGGTAAATATCGTATGGGGATTGATTGAATTCTCCTCAACATGAAAAGAAAACCTTAGTCAATGACTCAAACACATGTTAGGTCCCGTGTGCTAATACTTTTCCTTGTATCAAGAAACATATGTCGAGAGTTGAAATCCACTTATATGCTCACGATTATTCTCCCTTTTTAGACTCTCCCCCCCTCGACATCTCTCTCTCTCTCTCTCTATCTCTCTCTCTCTCTCTCTCTCTCTCTCTCTCTCTC
>SZWC01002777.1:4670-18268 GCA_023375785.1 Penium margaritaceum | reverse complement strand
GGGGGGGTTGCGAGATGCGGCGCACGGTGTGATAGAAAGGGAATCTGCCGGGCCCCGCTACCGCGGGGCCCAGCAGATGCCCGGGCAAGTAAAAAACAAGACCCAAACCCCCCAGTATCACTAGGGGGTTTGGCGGATATTGGGGGGGGGGGTTGGGAGATGCGACGCACTCTATGATAGAAGAAAGGGGATCTGCTGGGCCCCACTACCGCGAGGCCCAGCAGGTGCCCGGGCAAGTAAAAAATTACAACCCAAACCCCTTGTTTTAAATAGGGGGTTTGTTGAGAGTTCGTGCGTTCACCTTTGCGAACGTGCAAGTTTTGGAGTTTGCACTTGCGAACTCCAAAGCTCGCAACATGGTGACTTCTGACATCGGTGAGGCCAGTGTAAGAAGTTGCTGACTTCACCCTCGAAGTCGGCGACATTCAACTTCGAGAGCGAAGTTGAATTCCATTTTCTCTCGCACATTTGCAAACATGGGCATGGCTGTCATGTCGTTTTGAACAATGGACAGCCCTGATCTATCAACCGAAACGATGGGTACCGATGTACTTTGAACCAAAGGCTTATGCACTCAGCCAGACCACGTCACCTCCGCTGAGCCCAAATATGCAAGCGGGGATCACAAACACCAAAGAGCAAAAGACATGTCTCCTCAAAGCATGGCAACATGTACCTGGGAACCCGGGTCTCAACCCATCGAGAAAATGTAAGCAGTGTACAAAACATGCACGAACACCGTCCACACATGGGGAATAGCTTTCTGACAGCTGGAAGCTCAGATCTACAGCACGGAATCTCCTCTTGGCACCTTCATAGACAACTGAGTACGTAGGCTCGACTAGCGATAGGATGCAACTAGTGAAGGACAAACTAAACAGGCATCAATGGGTCTCGCGCGACATCTGAACAGACCACCGGTTACCCAGGTCTCAGCTATTAAATGAATCCTTTATGTTAGATGTAATCATCGTGCATCGATGGGACATCACAAACATACCACATTCACATCCTAAATCATCCTCAAGTTGTCTCAAAGTCAACTGCGCGTAGCAATGGTAAAAAAGCTACTCCGATGTAAGGACGTGTGAAGGTCAATACAAAACATTCCCCCCTGGCTTACAATCTGCCACCACCAATGATGAAGCCACTAATCTTATCACCAGAATGCACCAGATATGTCTCACCTCAGATGACACAGTGATTTGAGAAGTGGCAAGGTCGACCATGCACCACAAACTCTCTGTATCCCGTCTAATGATGGCTCGAAGACCACACGACAACACTCTTCCTGGATTGAAGAAGTTGAAAACAACACACCACTAAAGGAATGAGCATATTTCCCCCTTGCTGAAACCATCTTGGGAACATCAACCTCATAACTAGAACATCCTAGTACAACTATCCCTACATCCGTGAAGGTTTTCATGTGACACGATAGCTTATTGAAATAGACCATCCAAACAGATATGAAGAATTACCTCATCCTTGAAACTGTGTATTGACAAGTGTATTATGAAGTGAACAGATTAGTGAAGATGGACTTCTAACAAAAACTAGTACACAATACATACATTCTATGATAACTAACACCTTATGTAAGGAGTTTATATGCCGGCCCTACTGGCATGAACTGATGTTCATGATTTATGACAAATGTTTGTACATAGGAATACACTTTTTGATGCATCAATTGTTGAGTGTATGGATTTAGGGTGCTTGACGATAAATTCATCCAAGAGGAATAGAAGTTGCAGGATTTTCCATGCTTGTCAGTCGTCAATGTAACAATATGAACCAATCATTGAATACGTCCAACGTCGGAATTCTACCACGAATCCTAGACTCTCATTCTCTCCTTACCATCCTCATATGCATAAGAAGTCATTCGAGTATGGATTCGGCTGCCGGCACAACAACACGTGGTGTTGTTAGAGCTCACGGGGGAAATCACTACCTCCACTATGTGCTCCTCTGTTTCTCCATTGGCAGCACACGCTACCTCAGCTTCTTCCTTGTGTGCACCTTTGTCCATCTCCATAGATAGAGCGCAATTGTTGGCGATGAACACATCATGTTAAGAATCTCCACCACAAACCTCATGCAAAGCACCAAACCACCACATACATCCACAATAGCCTGATCTACTTCCAAAGTGAAGGACACAACCACCGGCGGAGGAGTGCAGGAACCTCCTCATACTCAAAAGGAAGGTGGAACTGAGTTGTTGATAACATAGACAGAAGTACCACTAGTGCTGATCTGCGATGATTCATGTGATACAAAAGCAGTGGACTGTGATACAATAACCCTTAATACCTCTCTCGTTGTAGTAATGATCATCTATATTGCATGAACATCAGTCGGGGCATCCTCCAGCACTGCGTGTAACACTACAAAACACTCCCTCTCTAGATAATGCTCTGTCCCAATCAGATCTAAGCCACCCTCCTAAAGTTGCCTCTGTTGCATTTACTATTTTTTCTTATTGCCGCAAGAATTCATAGTTAATGCAAAAGAAGCAACCACAATTGCAAATCGAGCATCTACATGCTCTCATTGCTCAATCGAGAGCTATGCCTCTGCAGCCATGACTAAAGAATTGTTGTGTAAGCTCCTCCTCAAGTGATTCTCTACCACTCTCACTAAGTTCCATAACTGGTATCTAGAGTGGCAATCTATGGAAGATGTGGCCTCTAAGTCGCTCACACCTTCAAAAGCATGATGTCCAACCTTGCTAAACGTTTAGTGGTTGTGCAATCTCTCCTATGAGACTAACCATGCGTTGCAAATCACATGCCTCCATGGAGAAACCCTATTTCAAGGCACCGGTAAAGAAATACAAGTGTTGAGGTCTTGACCAGTGATAGGATACAACCAATGAAGGAAGAACCAACCAAGCATCAACAGGTTACATGTTGCATCTGCACAAACGACCGAGAGCCCGAGTCTTGACCACTGTCAAGATGAAACCAGTGAAGGAAATCCCAACCAAGCATTGATGGGTCTTCTGCAACACCAATACAGACCATCGAGTTCCTGGGCCTCAACCATTGAACAAATCCCACTTGTCAGATACAATTATCTAGCATCAATGAAGCATAAAGAACAAACCACAGCCACATCTTAAGTCATCCTCAAGCAGTCTCAGAGTCTACACGAGACAATGGTCATCAAACCTCTCCAACGCAAGGGGAGATGGAAGCCCACACAACAACTCTTCCATTGGCTTACAAGTTGTGACAATTGTTGATTCTCCTGATTTATTCCCCTCTGCTTGTGTACTCGGATCCGCAGGGTATGTGAAACCTGAGACTGGAGGCAAGACACACTAAAGCGCATGAGTTGCATTTGAATCTTTCACTCACATAGACCACCATGTCTCCAACGCTACGTGTCCCTCTAATTCCTCTTGGTTCCATACCCTCCTCCATCATCGGCCTCCTTTACCTCCTTCCATTGGCATCAAATACAAATAGGGTTCATCTAAGGATTTGGTTGGATATGACTGTCGGGATTCATTTACTGTGGTCTTGTGTTCCTTTAGTCATACCCAGGTCCAGGTTCACTTGTGGATGAGTTTGGTTGAGTGCCTTGGTTAGAAAAACAGGAAATGGGAAAACCCCACAGAAATGGGTGCTCTTAGTACAAGTTCGTCCTCAGCCGAGGTGAAGAGAAAGCAAGCGTGGCTGGCAAGGTTTGCTCTCTTGCCTATTGCTTGTTGCTGGCCACAGAGAGTGGCTCAATGTGAACCTCACTCCCACCCCTCGTACCGGCTGACTGTGGATACTTGGGTAGAATCGAGCTGCCATGGTGTCGTAACAATGTTTGGTTTTCTTATTCAAATCACCAACATTTTAATTGAAAGCAGTCTCATTTGAACACTAGTTGGATTCTCATGGTATCAGAGCTAGTTTAATGGCCATTGACGATGAGAGTTGTTAGATCCAGGCATGGAAAGGAGGGAGACAAAAATCGTGCACAGAGCCAACTCGCATTATAAGTGCACGCAGCCACGTCAAAGCGTTAAGGGGTATTAAAAGGAGGCAATCATGGTTGGCTTTTCTATCCTGGACTCGAGAAAGCCACGAAAGAATGGAGGAGGCTTCCTCAGAAGCTTCTTGTAAAGTTACACAAAGGGTTCACAAGAAAAACACCAAGGAATGGCATCCTTGGTTCTAATGAACGTGGGTAGAAATTCCCAAAGAGTATAAGGACATTATTGAATGCATTCAAAGTAAAATTTAAGATTTCAGAGACTCACACAAGCAATGAGGGGACTGGAAGCGAAGGCGGTGACCGCATCGCCACCAATGTACAAGGCACCAATTCAAGTGAAGGCAATGCACAGGTCGTTGCCTACGCAGTTGTGACATGGCAGGACATGGACAGGTTTGGGTTTCACCGTGACCTTATCTCATCTACACTAGGGACATGCTCCTTCCAAACGTGGAAAGATGTTTTTCTTTCTCGAGCCAAGGAGCATGGGCAAGAGGACTACTACCCCAGCCTGCCTTTGCAGCTATGAGTAACAACATCCTCCTCACGACACATAATTTACTCCTTCGGTCGTTTTCTCAACCCCATGCAGATGCCTTCCGACAATATGGACCAGGTGGCCAATGGGAGGATCCCCTTGACCCACGAAGTGGGGCAACTTGACCATTTGAGGCATGGAAACCACCTTCCGGTAGGAGAAGCAGGGCATGGCCTTCCTTATGACACTGTGAGACGAGGTGCATAATACTTTTCCAGACCAGGCGCTCCACTCTCCTAGAATTGGGACATGGCTATGAGCATTCAACGTCGTATATTGGGTCGTGGGGCATTTTTGTTGCTTCTTAGTGGCTTAACACAATCCTGTTCCACCTTGGCAAAACTTACGAGGAATTCCATCGAGACTTCTTCTATTGCACACCATTCATAGAACTAGAAGGGGTTGACTTTGAAGTGGTGCTCACCCAACTGCGGAGCTATGAAGAGATCCTCAAGGACCTTGCCAGGATCCACAGTGTACAGTCATCAGACATTCGTGGGTGCAGCCAGTCCAAATACATCTGGAACCACTAAGATCTAGGCCACAAGCAAATGTCATCCACAGGTCGGTAGAGAGCATGGTCCCTGTAGTTATTGCTGGCAAGGCGGCCATTTCTGGTGCTCCTGCCCAATGCTACAGCGGAAGATGATGGACCAGTAGCTGTGTCAGCAGTATCCCCAGCAGCAACAGCATCAACAATAGCAACAACAGCTTCTATGACATTAGTTGTAGCCATGACAACCCTAATTGTAAAAACCATGGATATCGCCTTGGCACCAAGGTGAACACAAAGTATTGCCACGCTTATAACCCCCCAGTAGTTGCTACCACCATTAGACCCCAGTATCCACCTATTTACCACCTAGGAGCACCCATGTTCCCCCTCACAAAACTTGGTACCACTGCCACCTCCGCAGTAGTTCATGCCTCCTAACTTGATGGATCATATGATGTGGCCAGTCTAGGCACAAATCACCTAGGAGTGAACGAGCGGTGGCCCCTTTGGAGCAGGACATGCCCCAGATGGAGCATGGATTGATTGTCTAGAGCCGTTGGAAGGAGGGCCGTATGTTGAGACACCAGCTACAGGTTAGAGGTTGGGATGTACTCATGATACAACATCACATGTATTGGCTATGCACTGATGGTTGTATGACACAGCTGCCTCGTGTCCTATGCCGCCACATCGCTAGCTATTCACCTCATTGTGTGGCATGTGAGGTGAAGAGGGCACATGAACTGGGGAGAAAACTGAAGGTTGAAGGTGTTGGGACTGTGGGGTTGCAAGTACCCGGGGAGGGGGAGAATATGGTTTATGAGTGCCTTGTATGTGTCACAATTGAAGGTGAATTTGTTGTCAGGGGGTTAATTTGATTGACAAGCAAGCATTTCCACACTAATGCAAAACCAATTATGCATATTCATTGATGCTTCATGGTTGTTGCTAGTTGTTGGACCCCTTTACACTAGAATTCTTTACAAACACACACTTTATTCCTGCATTCCTTCATCACACCCACAGACCTTTGTCATGACAAGCACGGATCCCAAGCACACTGACCTCACACATGAACGTCTGGCACACAGCAGTAAGGAGTTGGTGACTTAACCCATCAAGTATCCCCTTGCAGATGGAGTGACTTGCATGGATTGCGCACATGGACTGAAAGAGAACACATTTCTGGAATATCATGAGGGAAAAACACATGGACAGACATTTAAACGCTCAGAAAAAGAAATTTACATGCCAGTGTCGGTGGTCCATGCTATTTTGATTGGTCCCATGCCTCTACTATCGGTATAGTACAGATCACTCTACTTAATCACAGTGACCAATGTTCACAGCCATTTTTGTTGGGCATCTTTGCTTTAAACCAAAGTGGATGTTGACGAGGAAATTTCCGAATGGATTCCCTTCGCTGAGCGCCAGACTGGCTGCGACCTGAAGGTACTTTGCTCCGATCAAGAAAGAGAGTTTCTATGAACACTCACAGTTGAACTGTCCCAAAGAGGAATTGTGCACAAAACCACCGCTCCCTACACATCTCAACAAATGGGATAGCAGAGCTGTGGCACAGAACTCTTGGAGATTCCCTTCACACTTTTCTTACCCAATCCAGACAATTTTTTTGGGTTTCTTAAGAGACGCTTAGGTACATTACTTGGGTCTGGAACCGTGTACCACACGACCTGTTACCAGAATCAGTCACACCCTAGGAGAGTTGGCTTAAGGAATGAGCTGACCTGTGCCCTACAAGGGTGTAGGGAACATCGGCTTGTGTGTGGTTTGCTGAACCTCAAAGATCACACAAGTGTAGTCGGATAGGCAGATGGTATTTGTATGTTGGTGTCCCGCATGCTTCAAAAGCATGGAGGTTCTGGGATCCCATGACTCACCAATTTACAGAGAGCAGAGATGACATGTCCCACAAAGAGTTCCTGGAGCACGTGTCCCACAAAGTCTTCCAGCTATGATACAGCATGTCTGACAACTCTTGTTCCCATAGAGATGCCCTTAGTATGTGACTGTGCCAGTATTTGTCAGATATCTGGGACCGTCTCAAGGGTCTCATGCACCTCCTTACACCAGGACAGAGAGGGGCTCAGCTTTTCCCGCGAATGGTGAGTTGCTCACCACAGCGGACCTGTTGAGCACTGCCACAGGAAGGTCAAGTGAGCGATATTCTCAACTACCACCTGGTCTCGTGCCTGTTTCTGCCATCAGGTTTGAGTCATCCGAAGGGCAGTCGGTACATGGGCAACAACGTAGATATGAAAGAAATGTACCCTGGGTGGACTGCAAAAACTTCTTCCATACGGAGGGTCTCTCTACTCAGTCACAGACGCTGACTGAGCCTACAACTCTTGCTAAGGCAAGAGGGCTTCCTGATGCAGAGAAGTTGGAAGAGGCCGTGATTTCTGAGCTCAATGCACTCACTAGAAATGATGTCTTTGAGCTAGTACCTCTCCCACCAGGCCGAAAGACCATTGACATGGCGTAGATGTTCAAAATCAAAAGGAACCTGGCGGGCATGATAGACAAGTACAAAGCCAGATTGGTGGCCAAGGGATTCTTACAAAGCCCTAGACAAGATCTCATAGACACATGCACCAGTGGGAAAATGCACCCGCTGTTAAGTTCTCCTTGGTGTTCCTGCCAAGGAAGATTGGACGATTCATCACATGGATGGATAAATGTTTTTCTTCATGTTCAACTTGAGGTGGAACTGTATGTCAAACAACTTGAGGGATTTGAAGATGACACTGAAAGAGTGTTGTGGCTCCTCTTGAAGGCATTGCATGACTTTAAACAAGCACCGAGATGTTGGAACAAGGATTTCAGGAAAACCCTGGAGAGTGGTGGATTCACTAAAAGCATGTCAAACCATCTCTCCTTACGCCACAGCAATGATGGTCCTGTTCTTTGAATTTATGTGTGGATGATCTTCCTATCCTCTCCATATGAATGTCTCTAACATCTATGATCAACGCACTTTGGAAAGCACACTACTGCATGAAAGACCTCCGTGAGGAAAACAGTTGTTTTATGCGCAAGATAATCTCACATAACTGAACTACACGCACACTGACCTTGCATCAAAGGAGGTTTGTTGTACATATCATTGCTCGGTTCTAACATCTTGTACTTGCCATGACAGTTTTCACCCATGAACCCAAATTTCTATGCCCACCTTCTTGATGCACGAACAATAGGGTTTGGCCCAGACACTGACCCTACACTGTATATACAGATTTTGAGCAGTCTTAGCTATCGTACCTCCACCACACGGCCAGACATTGCATGCACAGTCAACACCCTGGCCCAGTTTAACCAGCAACCTTGCAGCTCTGATCACAAGGATTTGTTGAGGTTGCTTCTCTATGTGCTAGACACGTCCACTGTAGGTCTTGTGATTTCTCTTACACTAACACCTGGATGGTTTTGTGATAGTGACTACGCACATGACAGAGCAGCACAGAGCCCGAGGGGGAAGGAGGGGGAGGGGGAGGGCTGGGGTTTTTGCTGTCCCTTGGGGCAGTGCAAAACAGCCATGTGTGGCTAAGAGTGCGGCTGAGGCTGAGTAAATGACACTTGGGGATGCAGCATGTAAAGGGAAAAGGCCGAACAGGCTGCTTGAGGACAAGGATTTTTGGACTGGTGCGGTTCAGTTGCACAGTGAAAACTCCGTTGCACGTCGCATTACCAAGAATGATGGTATGTTGCATTCACACGTCAAGCACATAAGCATAGAACATCATTTCATGCGTAAAGCATGAGAGCCAGGGACAGTGGAGGTGTGCAATATCAATGGCTCTAAGCAACGTGCTGACTTCCTCACCAAAGCTCTCCGAACATCATCTCTAACGTCTTGATTAATCCACATTGGTTGCATTCCTACAACTCCCTACTGGACTGTGGCGTGTTACTTCTCATGTTGTACTCGCCTTTGTTTTTGCACTCAAGTGTGCAGGGCATGTTGAACCGGAGACCTTGAGGCAAACCACACTAAAGCGCATGAGTTGCATGTGAATCTTTTACTTTCATGGACCACCATGTCTCCTACGCTGCACAACCCTCTGATTCCTCTTGGTTTTGATGCCCTCCTCTCTCATCAGCCTCTCAGACCTCCTTCCACTGGCATTGAAAACACGTGAGGTTTATCTAGGGTTTGGTCGGGTATGAAAGTTTGGATTTCTTTACTATGCTCGGGTTTTCCTTTACTCATACCCTGGTCTGGGTTTTAGGGAATAGAGGAACCCCCTTGAGTAACGTTCTGTGTGAGAGGGGACGCTGTAAAGAACACATCGTGATAGATGGTACTCTGAAAGGGGGAGAGACAGCAAAGATATGCTGAAAAATGTAGAAATGATACTTACAACAAACAAACAAGTGTGTAGATGTAGTCTAACCCACGTGCGTGCAACTAGGCACACAAGTCCAATCGACCAGTGAGAAAATAACCTAACCCAGGTGTAAGCTCCAAAACAACCGTAGAGGAGAACCCAAGAGACCTATAGGCTCCAGAGTTGTCTGAATGACAAACCGAAAGAAGTTTCAGGTACAAAAGCAAAACCTCTTCGTATCTGGATAATTAACCAGCAAGGATAGTACCACTGAGAAAATGGACCCCGGGAGATGGTCACCGAGAAAACTATGGAGAGAACATGAGGGTGTGCCGTCTGGTGCTGATGTTGTCAAAGTAGTCGTCGGGTGTCCCAGCAAACCAATAAACCATGGCGACGAGTCCAGAGGTCACCGTGATGCACACACCAACACTCCCCCAGGACCCACAGACGCCAGTCAACATACACAAGTAAGATTCACAAAATGACCGCAACATCAGTGCACGACAAGTGGCACAAGACAACACAATAATTGCTGACAGAGAGAGGAACGAACTAGAACAGAGTACAAATCAGGTAGGAATAGGATCATACGCAAGAAGCCCTACATTGCGCACCACAAACTTGAACTAGCTGCCACACAACGCTTTGGTGAGGAAGTCGGCATGCTGCTACTGCGTGTCAACACCCACGACAGAGACATCTCCACGTGCAATATGCCCGTGTACAAAGGAATGCTCAATGTTTATGAGCTTTGTGCGTGTGTGATACATGCCATCATGTTCTGCTATGCAGCACATGCTCCCATTGTCGTAGCGGATGGTGATGCAGTGGATGGGCTGGCGCAGCTACTGCATGAGACTTGCACAACCAGATGCTCTCACAGACCCCAACCCCCAATGAGACATACTCAGCCAGAGTCAAGCTCCGCGCTACGAAATCATGCTTGCCACTCTTCCTTGCAACTACCGTACCCCTGACAAGGAGGATGTGGCCGGACCGATTGATCGCTGTCACTCTATCCGTCAACAACAATAGTCAGCTATGTGCCAAAGGAGAGGCCCAAGCGTGGGGTAGACATGACATACCACACCATGCATAGAGCAGCCTCCAAAAGGAGCTAACGGGGATGCTATGAGAACTGTGACAAAAACTTCACAGCAAAGGTAGCATCTGCGTACGTTGTGGTCCCGAGGAACATCAGGGAGCCAATGACTTGGAGATACGTCGTGACATCGACAGGCTCCCCCAAAAGACCTGGATCTGCTGATGTGAGGAGCCTCTGCCAAGCAGGCGACATAGGAGTGGACACAGAGGGAACTGTGGCCAACAGGTCAACAAAGGGCTCCTCCAGTGTCCCGACGTAACGAGCCTGATGCACATGTAGTGAGCGAAGCTGGCGATCACGCTCAATCTCCATTTCTAGGAAGACACAAGGTGGACCAAGATCCTTCATTCTGTACACAGACTGGAGGAGATCCTTCAAAGCCTGGAAAACGCACGTGTCAGGGGACACAATGAAGTCATCGTCCACATAGATCAGGAAAGCGACGAAGGGTGTAGAGGGGACCCTCATGAACAGAGCTGGATCCACTGTGCTACGGTGATATCCTCCCAGCTCCAAGGTAGCGGAGATCTCGAGGTTCTAATAATGTGGAGATTGCTTCAGACCATACAAGGCCTTTTGGAGGCGCCATGTCCTGTCTTTGCCATATTCGAACCTTGGAGGCTAGAAGAGATGGATCTCTTCCTCGAGATTGGCATGCAAGAAGGCATTGCTCACATCCATCTGGTGGAGATCCCAATCATGTTGTGCTACCTGACTTAGTAAGGTCTCGGCCATGGTGTACTTGCCAACAGGGGTGACGGTGGCATCAAAGTCCACACCAGAAACTTGGGAGAATCCCTTCGCCGTAAGATGGGGCTTGTATCATTGTACTAAGCCATTTGGCCTCTCCTTTCTTTGAAACACCCGATGGGCTGATATGGCCTTACAACTAAGCAGGAGCTTCACCTTCTCATAAACCCTATGCTCTTCAGCCGCAGCTAGTTCCTCACGCATATCTTGCTCCCAGAGGATTGCATCTGCAACGGAGCGTGCTCATCGCACTGCGTTTGGTTCAGGCACACGAGTCGTGGTGCCACTCGTAACAAGTGCGGTGGCGACTAAGGGAGACAAAGGCTGCGTAGACCCAGCTGTCACAATGGCAAGGTGGAACTCATGAGCAATGAGGGATTATCCAGGTGCGGTGTTAGGTCATATCACCGTCACCGCCAAGCCAAGTGCGTCAAGATCACATATAGAATTCAGCTGTGTGGAGTCAACGACACAACCATGAATTGGACCGACTGACTACAAGGGCCCAGATTTGCTAGCCAAGACTCTACGACTGGCAGGCGGGGCAAAGTGAAATTAAGACAACAACGGCCTCAGACGACCGCTTGGCCCACGAACAAACAGCAAAGAGACGAAAAGTGGCGATGGTGCGACTGGGTCCACTGCCAATGGAAACACAACCCGCGACGCTGGCGACAACACAAATGGATATGACATAGATGCGGCATGAGATGACGCGGACGTTAACACATGTGTGAGAGGAATTGATACAGGCAATGACACAGACGCAACAGAAGTGGATGCAGGCAACGACGTAGATGTGACAGGAGAGGATGCAGGCAATAATGCAGGCCCGACAGGAGAGGACGTAGGCGACAATGCAGAAGCGACAAGAGAGGAAACAGACGACAACTCAGGCACAAAAGGAGATGACGTAGGCAACGATGTAGACACAAGAGGAGGTGATGTAGGCGGTGGCACTGACGCAGAGCACTGAGTGCAGCCACGACCAAAGGGCACTCCATAAACACCACCTCCCCCTGGATGAGAGAAGGGCGCAAGCGACGTGATAGACCGAGCGATGTCGCGAGAGAATGTCCTCTCAAGTAAAAGAGCATCGTGAGACTCAACAGCCCGACTACCCTTAGGATCCAAAAGTGCCAAGCTTTGGACAAAGAGGAAACGACAAGGACAAAGATGACCTCGAGGATACATCGTGCCATCACATTGGTCCTTGGGGAGCCAAACGCACGCGATGCTGTCCCAGACATGAGCAAGGCGAAGGTCGGCGCGACGACCGTACTAGCGCTCGAATGGTGTGACATAACAAGGCAGAGGACCGCGGGGAAGACGATTCCACACCCACGTCATATAATACATGGCCTCAAAGGCAAACAGCGGAGGGAGGCCAGACTGGACATGAAGGATGCAAACACCGTCAGTAAGACCGTGGTTCTAGCATCTGGCCATAACCACTGCGGACAAAGAGTATGTCACCGACAGGCTCCAACGTGACAGGTGCAGCACAAGACAACATCATGTGATCAGTCGATCCGGAATCAATGATTCAAAAGCCACTTGTCACACGAAGTGGAGCGGACACATGACAATGCGCGACACTGCAAACAAGTGTAGGAGAGTGCTCCACACGACCAGAAGTCATAGCAAGAAGACGCGGCATGGTGAACGACTGCCAATGCTCTATCCACTCCATTTGCGACCTAGCCCTTCCACTCGACGCGCCTCGACAGGCTCCATCCGACAAACAACGGTGATCCCCGGGTTTGGCGATCCTGTCGCCGCTCTTGTTGCAACAACTACAACTGCTATTGATGTCACAGTTGGTGCTGCTGAGTGTGGCTGTACCCGCTACACCCACAGGGTGTAGCTGCTGCCACGGAAGTGGCCGTTGATGGTGCAGAGGTGGCCTGAATCGCCACCACGACTACCATACATCATCGCCAAGAAGGCAGCTGCGTAGAGAGAAACTGCCAAAAACATTTCGGCTGCATTTCCCATCTCGCTCTGCCGGAGGACTACGTTATGTGAGCCCTCAGCTAATGGCCTCCACGCTGCCAGGACCTATATGCCCCACCTAGCCCAGTCCGGCCCAGTCTAGATGCCTCTAGTACTGCTATTGCGTGCCGTGTGGGGGGAGAAAAGGTCGTGTCTCTCTAGAGCTGGAATACGTAGGCAGCAGGTTGGGGCAGCACCGTTGTTGATGTAGCGTGCGGGCTTCCACGCTTGTTGCTTAAGTCTGCTGCCCCCTTAGTCTGCTGCTCTAGAGTCGAAGTCTGGAGGCTCTGGGTTTGTTACTCAGAAACGCGCGCGCCAGTGTTTGCGCCAGAAAGCAGCTGAAAACTGAGAATGACTGATTAG
>SZWC01002776.1:167262-178108 GCA_023375785.1 Penium margaritaceum | reverse complement strand
CTTTATCCTAGTCAGCACACTCTGACAAGGCAATCCTAAGACCAAGGACCTTTTTGGATATTTCTCCTATCAGGTCCTGACCCTGGACCTCTTGCCTTTTTCTTTTCTCAGGCTAAGGCATGGAGCCATCACCCATGCCCACCCACACATCGACGGTCCATGACCCCCGAAACTTCGAAAATTGATATCTCCCAATCCGACCGTTGGATCGGGCTGAAACTTGGACCATAGACAATTTGCCACCTGATCTTTCCAATGGTGAAGTCGGATCGACGATCGGAGTAGGCATCTGGTAGCTTCCTGGAACTTGCTCTTGTGGACCCGAAACTGAGCCGGATGGCTCCTTTCCCAACACCAGATTCCATCCGCCTTACACCCAAATTTCAGGCTCGGCTAACTTTCTGAATACTGAGTGAAATTGAGCGATTCAAATCTCGATCGTGCATGGAAAAATCCAAGTAACCCAAATCTCAAGTCAGATCAGTTGTTCGGCCACTCCTCAGTGGTTGAACCAAAATGTACGATCAACGGCACTCATGGTAAGGGGCAGACCATGTCAACATTTCAATCCCACATGCTCGCTGCTCCAAGGCTCACTCTTTCCTCTAGTTGCAACAAACATTGTCTGTGAGCAAGCAACAGAACCAGTAGTTGATGAGGTAGTGGGAGTAGATAGCTTTCGTGAACCAGTCTCTCTTGACCCTTCCTCTACTATGATAGTCGGAGAACTACTCTACTCTCCCATGTTTGATGTAGCAGATACAACGGCCTCATCAGCAGAAGAAGAAGAAGGAGATGTAGCACCACCACCAGCAACACTCGTACGTGCAGCACCGCGCTTGCCGCTCGCTAACACCCAAGCACCAGGTCATAGTTACCCTCTCAGGGTGTGCTACAACCTGGTGAGCGCGGGCATTTCTGGATGCTAAAAAAACCGGACCAGATGATTGTCACAGATACAGCAGATTCAGATGAACCAACGTCCTAGAAGGAGCGCCCAATACGCTGCATTCAGTGCAGCGTATTGGGCGCAAGCTATTCAGCAGGAGATACAGATGCACTTTGACAATGGTACGTGGGAGGTGACTGAACGTCCACCTAGACGCAAGGTGGTCAAGTGGAAATGGGTGTTCAAGAAGAAGCGGGGAGCACATGGCAACCTGGAAAAATACAAGACGAGGCTTGTTGTCAAGGGCTACTTGTAGCAAGAGGGCATGAACTACACAGAAACCTTTTCTTGTGTTGCAAAGTTTGCCTCTATGCGCACGCTCCTGTCTTATGCAGCAGCTATGGACTTCGAGATTCACCACATGGATGTCAAGACAGCATTCTTGAATGGTGACTTGGAGGAAGAAATCTACATTGAGCTGCCGAAGGGGTTTGTCATGGATGGCTAGGAACGCCTGGTTTGCAAGCTGCAGAAGTCGCTGTATGGCCTCAAGCAAGTGTCGCGTGCTTGGAACCAGNATGAACTACACAGAAACCTTTTCTTGTGTTGCAAAGTTTGCCTCTATGCGCACGCTCCTGTCTTATGCAGCAGCTATGGACTTCGAGATTCACCACATGGATGTCAAGACAGCATTCTTGAATGGTGACTTGGAGGAAGAAATCTACATTGAGCTGCCGAAGGGGTTTGTCATGGATGGCTAGGAACGCCTGGTTTGCAAGCTGCAGAAGTCGCTGTATGGCCTCAAGCAAGTGTCGCGTGCTTGGAACCAGAAATTGGATGCGGCGCTGCATTTGATGGGGTTCGAGCGCAGCAAGTGTGGGTATGGCGACTGTTGCTGGCAGCATGGACATGAGATCCTCATTATCATTGTTTATGTGGATGACATGCTTTTCCTTTCTAACAGTATGTCTGCACTGTAAGAGTTCAAGGACGCCATACAAGAGCGCTTCTAGATGTCTAATTCCGATGAGGCATCATACTCCCTTGGCATCCAGATCACGCATGACCGCAAATCTCTCTCTCTCTTGCCGTAGCAGAGTTGCAAAAGGATGTCTTTCAGAGGTTTTGCATAACAAAAGCCAAACCCATCCGTACGGTGCTGGAGACGCTGCAGTACCTCGTGAGCTTCAATGGGGAAGTGGATGCAGCTGACCGGCACAAGTACCAAAGTGCCAGCGGCAGTCTCATATACCTAATGGTGGCAACCAGGTCGGACCTTGCACAGGTTGTGACCGCTATGAGCCAGCACATGGCTCATCTTGGACCTGAGCACAGGAAGGCAAAGAAGCGCATCTTCCGCTACCTTGCTGGAACCATCAACATCGGCATCACCTACAGCGGCAACGACGACAGCATCATCAGCTACAAGGACGCACATTGGCCTTCAAATCTTGAGGACCAAAAGTCTGTCTTTGGACATGTCTTCCTCATGAATGACGGGGCCATCAGCTGGTGCAGCAACCAACAGGTGGTTGTGGCCACCTCAAGCACACAAGCTAAGTACGTCTCTCTCAGCTTTGGAGCTAAAGAAGCAGTTTAGCTTCAGAGTCTCATGGCGGAGATGCGTGGGAGTGCTGCAGCTCCAGTTCCCATGTGCGTCGATAACCACAGTACAATTGCACTCGCCAAGAACCCCGAGCACCATGCTCGCACCAAACACATCGACATCGCCTATCATTTCATCAGACACGTGGTGCAGGAGGGTGCCATCAAGATGGACTTTACCAAGCAACAAGCAGGTTGCTGATTTTAAAACCAAGCCAGTGACTTGCAAGAAGCAGCAGTTTTGCAGGAAGGCATGCCGACTTAGCCCACTCTGACTGTGGCAAAGTGGAAGATTATTGGAAACGGGGCCATATGGCTCAGTTTCACGTCCACAGGAGCAGGTTCCAGGACACTACTAGATGCCTGCTCTGTTTATCAATCTGACTTTAGCATTGCAAAGATCGGGTGACAAATTGTCTGTGGTCCGAGTTTCAAGCCGATCTAACGGTCAAATCGCGAGATATGAATTCTAAGGTTTCTGTGGTCATGGACCGCCGATATCACAGTAACCATGGGTGATAGCTCCATGCCTTAGCCTAAGAAAAGAAAATGGCCAGAGGTCTAGGCTCACAACCTGATGGGAGGAATATCCAAAAAGGTCGTTGGTCTTAGGATTGCCTTGTCATAGTGCGCTGACTAGGATAAAAGTACCTCTCCATACGTTTTAGGTGAGGTGAGATCCTTGTGTGCTAGCCATGGACATATTGCAATATTCCATGGGATTATGGGTTATGTGACCACTAGGAATGAGCCATGAGAGCATTCTCTAGCTCTCTATGTCGTGTGTGACTGGCCAGCCTGATTGTTTGGTTGATTTCCTCCCTTGTATGAGATTGTGGACTCTAGTGTGTGAGCCTTAGCCTCCATGGCTAAGTGGTGTGGCTTCTGTGAGGGCCGACTTGCCCAACCTCTAGATCTATATGTACTTCATCATTTTGTGTGATTCAATAACCATTCTTGAGCAGATGTGATGCCCTTTCAGTCCCACGTGCCCGCTGCTCCAATGCTTCTTCTCTCCTCCAGTTATAACAGTAGAGAGGACGTGATGGGGTTGCTGAAAGGCAGAGCGCATAAGGAGGTTTCTAGCAATTTCTTCGAGGGTCCAGCCGTAGATCATAGGGTTATAGTGGTAGGCAAACTAGAGGCCGTTAGCGGGAAGGGCAAGAAGGGTTTTTGTCGAGTTCGGGTCCACGGAGGAGTCTAGCTCAGAGTGCAGCTGGTGTGCGACAACCTGCTTGTTGTTAGTGAATTCTCGGGGAAAACCCTCCTTCTGGGGGTGGGCATCAACAGGGGAAGGAGTGAGTTGGGAAAAGGAATTCACTCGATCCTTTTTCTGATCCGTGGGATCTGGCCACACCTCATGGGGAAGGTGACTAAGGACATTTGTGTTGCGGTTAGCGAGGGCGGACTGATACTTGATCTTCATGTTGTAGCTATGTAGGAGAAGAGCCTACTTGGCGAGGATGCCTTCATGGTTTTCGATGCTAAGGAGACGTGGAGCGCTTGGTGATCAGTGAAGATGGTGGAGGGCTTTCTGTTATCTATGTAGTTGCGGAAATGTTGGAGAGTCCAAAGTACGGCCAGGCACTCACCCTTGACTGGAGGGTATTTCTGGTCGCCATTCATGAGCGCTCGACTCGCATAAGCGATCACCCGTTGGATTGGTTCTTTGACTGTCTGTGATAGCACTTCGTCGAGTCCATTCAGTGACCAGTCAGTGGTAATAGAGAAAGGTAGATTGAAGTCGGGAAACTCCAACATGGGTGCGGTGACCAACCGATGCTTGATCGGTGCCCAAGTCGCACCGCACTCCTTCGTTCAGTCGAAGGGCTGTCTTGATGGGTGAGCCATTGCAAGGGTCCGATGATGCCTGCATGGTCGCCAAAAAAATTGCGGTAGGAGACAAATCCAAGGAAATTATTGACCTGCATTGCAGTAGTAGACTGGCACCATTCATCGACCACTGCGATCTTCTCCAGGTCCGTCTTAATGCCGTCTGCCCTCATGACGAACCCTATGAACTCCATTTATACAACTCCGATGAAGTATTTTGTGGCTTTTAGCTTGAGGTTGGCAACAAGGAGTGTAGAAGACCGCGGTGAGAGATCAGAAGAGTTCCGTAGGGTTGTGCACCGCAACCATGATGTCGTCAATATAACAACTCACATTGGGGATGCCACGGAGGGTGGAGTCCATCACGTGCTGGGAGGTTGCGCTAGCATTGCGGACACCAAAAGCATGTGAGTGAAGGCATGGAGTCCCTCCGGTGTCACAAAGGTGGTCTTGGCAATGGAGTCCAGATGCATGGGGACAACATGGAAGGTTACCTTGACATCCAGCTTTGCGAACCATCCGCGGCCTTGTTGATATCCGTTCTTGGATATCAACAATCAGCGGCATGCGATTTATGTCTTCTTCTGTGACTCGGTTGATGTCGCGGAATTTGATACAAAATGGCTTGGACATGTCAGGCTTGCCGATAATGACCAGGTTGGCGCGCCAAGGGCTCACGCTGGGGACGGTCACCCCTTGCGCCTTAAGCTTTGCTAGACCTTTCCTGATGATCTGCTCTTGGTGAGGGAGTATGGGACGGACCTTCTGCTTCATGTGGGCAGCTTTCCCAGTGAAGATGACGTGGAAAGCATCAACTGTCCCAAGGTCCGTCACCAAACTAGCAAAGATGTCAGAGAAGGATTCAAGGAGGTCACAGAAATCCTGCTCTTGTGGTTGAGAGAGACGGGGTTGTAAGATGTGGTCCCAGCGAGGGGCGGCGGTGGCGCCTGGGTGCAAATAGGGTAAAACGCCTCTTTTTCCTCTAGGGGAAGACCTTTGCTGAACACCTGTTCTCCCCGTTGCCATAACCCGAGGAGGTTACTTTGCACGCTTGGTTCCGTAGGATCTGTGGTAAGCGCATGCCATTCAGCGGCTGGGACATGTTTTGTGTCAAGTATATTCTTTGTGGGTCTGGGGTTGTGCTGAGAACGAGTGTGCGAGTCTTCCTGTGTAGCGTCAATGAGGGAGAAGGGCTCACCGTTGGTGACGGGTACCGCCATGCGGTCTCCAGCTGTGATGAGGGCGCATTACTTTTTGCCCGTTGCGCATGTGAGTTGCATGAATCCAAGGGAGGAAAGGAGGTTGACCTGACACGGAAAGAGGTAGTCCATGCCCAAGAGAATATCCTGAGTTTGGGCCCTTGTGACCTGAACATTCACTGGTTTGTGGAGGAACCCCATTTGCAAGGGGAGTCCCTACACCTCTCCATCCCCATAGTCCATTCCGCCCGTTGCGTTGGTGAACAGCCGGCGATGGGAAGGACGCGCTCCGCCCAGTCGGCCACAAGGACGACAAAGAAGGCCACCGTAGTCTGGGTTACCCCAGTGTTGATGATGGCGAGGAACTTCCGTCCACATATCCAGACCACACAACACGCGACCTTGTAGTGACGGTTGCCGCGGCGGGGTGATTCTAGAGGCTGCGGTGCCCATCCCCGGTGTTGTTTTGCTATGTTGAGGACTGGTGGTGCCTCTCGAACGACTTGACGGGTGTTCGAGATACCGTGCAGCAATATAGTGGAGTTCAAGAAGATGCCAACAGCCTGGAGGCGGTGATTAGCCCTCGTGAACTCCTCTTTAAGCCACGGAGCAAGCTCGGGGTGGATGCGGAGGAGATCAAAGAAGTTCACACCTGTGATGGGGTGGTGAATAGCTTCTCCACTAGGTCTATGGGGTCTGCTGGAGCTGTTGGAGCAATGCGAGGATCAGATGAGGGTACCACGGCAACTGAGCCTGCTGCATGCGGAGGATCCGCAGGGCATTGCTTCTCAGGATGGCGCTCCGAACGAGCTACAATGGCTTCTTGCAGCCAGGCTTTAAGAACTTTAGCTTGCCGCCGCAGGTTTTTCTGCATTTGCGCTGCCTCCTGCATACTCCATCCACAAAATCCAAGCGGGCGAGCACGTTTGATGAGTTCCACTTCCTCAAGGGTAAGAGGGAGTTATGTAGTTTAGTTATCGGCCATGGGCAGACCAGCATGACATTGCGTACGCCATCTACGGGGTTCGGTATTGGTTGTGGGTTTGGCAATATGCCTTGGCCAATTTCTGTCCCGGCTGAGGCAGGCCGCTTAGAGGTGGGCGCGGTTGATGCTGCTGCTATTGCTACTGACCTGGCCATGGGATCTTGGTGGACTGGATCAGAGCGCGCAGCCGCTTGTCGGCGATAAGGGCATTTACGTGCAATGTGTTCCTGGCTTTGGCAAGTATAGCAAGCCTTGGGCTTCTGCTGCGGAGGCTGAGTGTGCAAGTAGGAGGGTACGTGGGTGTCTTTGTCCTGATGCTATCGTGCAGACCGCTAACGGGTGGATATGGCCGTAGTGTCCTACGCTGCGTCTTGGAAAGAATGGTAGCAACCAGCGATCATGAGGCTGCAGACCTCATCCCGGAGCGTGCGGATGAGGTTTCTTTTGGTGGACCAACAACAAGAATGTTGGAAAAGGAGCCATATGGCTCAGTTTCAGGTCCACAGGAGAAAGTTCCAGGAAAGTACCGAATGCCAACTCCGATGGTCAATCCAACTTCTTCATTGGAAAGATCAGCTGGCAAAATGTCTACGATCCAATTTTGAGGCCGATCCAACGGTCGGATTAGGAGATATGAGTTTTCGTAGTTTCCGGGGTCATCGACCGCCGATATCTGGGTGACCATGGGCGATGGCTCCATGCCTTAGCCTGAGAAAAGAAAAAGGCAAGAGGTCCAGGGTCAAGACCTGATGGGAGAAATATCCAAAAAGGTCCTTGGTCTTAGGATTGCCTTGTCAGAGTGTGCTGACCAGGATAAAGGTTCCTTTCCTTACTTTTTAGGTGAGGTGAGATCCTTGTATGCTAGCCATGGACACATGGCGATTCTCCATGGGATTGTGGGTTATGTGACCACTAGGAGTGTGCCATGACAGAATTTTTTAGCTCTCTAGGTCATGTGTGAGTGGTCAGTCTGATTGCTAGGCTGAGTGCCTGCCTTGTGTGAGATTATGGACTCTAGTGTGTGAGCCTAAGCCTCCATGGCTAAGTGGTGTGGCTTGTGAGAGGGCTGACTTGCCCAAGCTCTAACTCTATATGTACTCCATCATTTTGAGTGATTAAACAACCATTCTTCAGCAGAAGTGATGCCCTTCCAGTCCCACATGCTCGCTGCTCCAAGGCTCCCTCTCTCCTCAAGATCCAACATTTGGTATCAGAGCCAAGTTCTACCACTTTCAGCCAGCACAGGCCGTCACTTTGAGAGTGACGGGTTGGGGTGAAACCTTCACCAGATATAACAATCAACCACAGGATCTTTAAGTTTAAAAAACAAGCTTTCCAACGAGCCCAAGATCGCGAATATCCAACAGTCGGATTGAGAGTTATGCTTAAAACGAGTTCGGCCACGGCTACACTCTTCTCTATGAGTAAGACTGTCGCCTTGTGATGACCATAACTCTCTTGTTTCTTTGTCAAATTTAAAACGTGGCACATGTGAATTGTATTTTTTTTCCTAAGCTTTCCATTGGTGCAAAAATATTTGCATTCCATTGATTTGTTTAGGAGAAACGCTGTTTACAAGCTGGCCGGTGTGAGTTCGAGTAGGAGCAGAAGCATACCTTGTTTTCAAGAGGGCATATCTTTCAAAATCTCCTATTGATGACCCTGTTTTATGGGTCGATCTGAAATTTTTTAAGCTGAATTTTCCAGTGGTGGGCTCCATTTATCCAAATTCCCAGTCTGCTGGCATCTACAGTCCATTTGCGGCAGCCCCCCCTCCTCCCGATGGGTCAATCATTTTTGTTGCGCTTGTCTGCTTCCCACGTCTCTGCTACGTTGAGGCCGACGTAGGCTGATGTTAGCTAATGTCTGCTACCGATTTTAGGATGCAGATCTGTTGCTTACCCCTCCAGCCGATGTTCACCTGCAGACACAGAATACATCTACACTAACACACCCAGGGTCTTGCCACCAAGGGCAGAGCTTGTCCTGGTTGGGACACAAGGGTGGTGCCTCCAAAGGCAGAGCTTGTCCTTAGTCCCTGTGTGCTAAGTTCAGACCAAGCCGTTGGAGCTAATGAAGCTGATGGAGTTGATTGAGCTGATGTGTGCACGTGGAGAGAGCGTACCAGAGTTGAGCAAAGCGTGCCTTACAACTGGTCAGTGTGGGCCCATAACCCTTTGTCAACCGGCCTGAGGCAAACGGACTAGAAAACAGGGCCGACACAATAGCACCTGCTGTCCACTCCTAGCATTTCAACTAGGAGAAGATATCACCCTCAAGATCACGGTTCCACACTGAGCAGTTCCTAGGAAATCACTTGCTAGCAACTGTGTCCACTTAACACTTGGTCACTTTCGCGCGAGGTGCTAGTCAAAGACTAACTCCTTGTTGGGGAAGGAGCCATCTGGCTCAATTTCAGGTCCACAGGAGCAAGTTCCAGGAATGTACCAGATGCCTGCTCCGATCGCCAATCCGACTTCACCATTTGAAAGATAAGGTGGCAAAATGTCTACGGTCCAAGTTTGAGGCCGATCCAACGGTCGGATTGGGAGATATGAATTTTCGAAGTTTCGGGGGTCATGGACCGTCGATGTCTGGGTGGGCATGGGTCATGGCTCCATGCCTTAGCCTGAGAAAAGAAAAAGGCAAGAGGTCCAGGGTCAAGACCTGATGGGAGAAATATCCAAAAAGGTCCTTGGTCTAAGGATTGCCTTGTCAGAGTGTGCTGACTAGGATAAAGGTACCTCTCCTTACTTTTTAGGTGAGGTGAGATCCTTGTGTGCTAGCCATGGACACATGGCGATTCTCCATGGGTTTGTGGGTTATGTGACCACTAGGAGTGTGCCATGAGAGCATTCTCTAGCTCTCTAGGTCGTGTGTGAGTGGTCAGCCTGATTGCTAGGCTGATTTCCTCCCTTGTGTGAGATTATGGACTCTAGTGTGTGAGCCTTAGCCTCCATGGCTAAGTGGTGTGGCTTGTGAGAGGGCTGACTTGCCCAAGCTCTAGCTCTATATGTACTCCATCATTTTGAGTGATTGAACAACCATTCTTCAGCACAAGTGATGCCCTTCCAATCACACATGCTCGCTGCTCCAAGGCTCCCTCTCTCCTCNTCGGGGGTCATGGACCGTCGATGTCTGGGTGGGCATGGGTGATGGCTCCATGCCTTAGCCTGAGAAAAGAAAAAGGCAAGAGGTCCAGGGTCAAGACCTGATGGGAGAAATATCCAAAAAGGTCCTTGGTCTTAGGATTGCCTTGTCAGAGTGTGCTGACTAGGATAAAGGTACCTCTCCTTACTTTTTAGGTGAGGTGAGATCCTTGTGTGCTAGCCATGGACACATGGCGATTCTCCATGGGTTTGTGGGTTATGTGACCACTAGGAGTGTGCCATGAGAGCATTCTCTAGCTCTCTAGGTCGTGTGTGAGTGGTCAGCCTGATTGCTAGGCTGATTTCCTCCCTTGTGTGAGATTATGGACTCTAGTGTGTGAGCCTTAGCCTCCATGGCTAAGTGGTGTGGCTTGTGAGAGGGCTGACTTGCCCAAGCTCTAGCTCTATATGTACTCCATCATTTTGAGTGATTGAACAACCATTCTTCAGCACAAGTGATGCCCTTCCAATCACACATGCTCGCTGCTCCAAGGCTCCCTTTCTCCTCAAGTTCCACCATTTGGTATCAGAGCCAAGTTCTGCCACTTCCAGCCAGCACAGGCCGTCACTTTGAGAGTGACGGGTTGGGGTGAAACCTTCACCACATTTGACAATCGACCACTGGATCGTCAAGTTCAAGAGACAAGCTTTCCAACGAGCCCAAGATCGCGAAGATCCAACGGTCGGATTGAGATTTATGCTGAAAACGAGGTCGGCCAGGGCTACACTCTTCTCTATGAGTAAGACTGTCGCCTTGTGATGACCATAACTCTCTCATTTCTTTGTCAAATTTAAAACTTGGCACATGTGAATTGTATTATTTTTCCTAAGCTTTCCATTGGTGCAAAAATATTTGCATTCCATCGATTCGTTTGGGAGAAATGCCGTTTACAAACTGGCTGGTCTGAGTTGGAGTAGGAGCAGAAGCATACCCTGTTTTCAAGAGGGCATATCTTTCAAAATCCCCTGTTGATGACCCTGTTTTATGGGTCGATTTGAAAGTTTTTGAGCTGAATTTTCCAGTGGCGGGCTCAGTTTTTCAAAATTCCCAGTCTGCTGGCATCTACAGTCCATTTTCTGTCAGACAGATTTCTGGCAGAAGCAGCAGCAGAAGCAGGGGTAGCGCCGCCATCCAAGGGCAGCGCTGAGCATCACCAAGGCTCAAAATGGCAGCAGCTGGCGTTGT
>SZWC01002776.1:136191-161627 GCA_023375785.1 Penium margaritaceum | reverse complement strand
GCTGTGAGCCAGCACATGGCTAATCCCGGACCGGAGCACCAGAAGGCAGTGAAGCGGATCTTCCGCTACCTTGCTGGAACCATCAACATCGGCATCACCTACAACGGCAATGACAACAGCATCATCGGCTACACAGACGCAGATTGGGCTTCAAACCCTGAGGACCGCAAGTCCATCTCTGGACATGTGTTCCTCATGAATGGTGGAGCCATCAGCTGGTGCAGCAAGCGGCAGGTCGTCGTGGCCACCTCGAGTACAGAAGCTGAGTACGTATCTCTCAGCTTTGGAGCCAAGGAAGCAGTTTGGCTTCAACGTCTCATGGCAGAGATGAGTGGGAGTGCAGCAGTTCCAGTTCCTGTATGCGTCGACAACCAAAGCGCAATCGCACTCGCCAAGAATCCTGAGCACCATGCACGCACCAAGCACATTGACATCGTATATCATTTCATCAGGCACATGGTGCAGGAGGGTGCTATCAAGCTGGAGTTTACTCCAACCAGCAAGCAGGTTGCTGATTTCTGCACCAAGCCAGTGACCCGTGAAAAGCAGCAGTTTTGCATGAAGGCATGTGGACTCAGCCCACTCTGACTGCGGCAAAGTGGGAGATTGTTGGGAAAGGAGCCATCTGGCTCAGTTTCCGGTCCACAGGAGCAAGTTCCAGGAAAGTACCAGATGCCTGCTCCGATCGCCAATCCGACTTCACCATTTGAAAGATCAGGTGGCAAAATGTCTACAGTCCAAGTTTGAGGCCGATCCAACGGTCGGATTGGGAGATATGAATTTTCGAAGTTTCGGGGGTCATGGACCGTCGAGGTCTGGGTGGGCATGGGTGATGGCTCCATGCCTTAGCCTGAGAAAAGAAAAAGGCAAGAGGTCCAGGGTCAAGACCTGATGGGAGAAATATCCAAAAAGGTCCTTGGTCTAAGGATTGCCTTGACAGAGTGTGCTGACTAGGATAAAGGTACCTCTCCTTACTTTTTAGGTGAGGTGAGATCCTTGTGTGCTAGCCATGGACACATGGCGATTCTCCATGGGTTTGTGTGTTATGTGACCACTAGGAGTGTGCCATGAGAGCATTCTCTAGCTCTCTAGGTCGTGTGTGAGTGGTCAGCCTGATTGCTAGGCTGATTTCCTCCCTTGTGTGAGATTATGGACTCTAGTGTGTGAGCCTTAGCCTCCATGGCTAAGTGGTGTGGCTTGTGAGAGGGCTGACTTGCCCAAGCTCTAGCTCTATATGTACTCCATCATTTTGAGTGATTGAACAACCATTCTTCAGCACAAGTGATGCCCTTCCAATCACACATGCTCGCTGCTCCAAGGCTCCCTCTCTCCTCAAGTTCCAACACTCCTGGGGCTTAGACGAACCAGTGTCTTCTTTATACTATTCCTTAGTTGGACAACTCTGTGAGGAGTATCTAATGCTTGATTGTGTACTTCTAATGAGGAATGAGCCTGGTACATATAGTCCTAGGCCTGGCTTCTAATGTGTGTGGGTAGTGACACTTTTGGGGTGGTCACTCCACACCACCTCACCAGTCCGCCAATTGGCGCATCCACTGACCGCCAAGTGGCGCACTTTCCTCATGCATGGAGAAATGTCTAAGAAACTTCCCCTATGCTAGAAGGTCCAAAAACCTCCTACGCACATCAAGGCTCGATCGTAGGACCTGTTGTCCCTAAGTCCAACATGCTATCCATTGCGCTACACTTCTGGTGTCTCGCTTGGACTTGCACCACACACAAGGTCTGGGGGACTTACTCCAAGGGAGCAGTGCATGCCCAACATGTGCGTCAAGCCACAGCAGTGGCCATGGGGCATAGAAGAACAAAAATCTCTCCCTTGCACCTTAGGCCACCTGCTGTGGTAGGTTTTCTTCGGCATGAACCTGTAACTCTAGGTTTTGTATGTGCATGTATGTTTTCTTGGTCTTTAGTTCTCATCTCTTGCATCCACCATGCCGACTCCTCGAGCACCAGCAACATGCAAGTCGCTGTCTAGCGGCTTTGTCAAGAAGTCGGCAAGCATTTTCTTGGTTACGACGTGCTCCAGTTCCACGACACCCTTGGCGATAAGGTCACGTGAGTAGTGGTACCGAATATCGATGTGCTTTGTACGCCAAGAGATCATGTCGTCCTCTACTATAGCCATGGCACTTTGGTTGTCGATGCGGATGACGGTTGCTTCCTCTTGTGGTGCCTTGATCTCATCAAGCAAACTGTGAAGCCACTATGTTTCCTTGCACACTTCGGAGAGTGCAACGTACTCCGCCTCAGCAGTAGAAATCGAGACGCAGTCATGCTTCCTGCTTGCCCACAAGACCGCACCACCATTGAGAAGACAGACAAACCCTGAGGTGGACTTCCTGTCATCAATCCATCCTCCCCAGTCCGCGTCAGTGTAGCATGTCAGTCGCAGCAAGTCTGATCCATCTAGACCTCCAAACCGAAGTCCGACGTGCCGAGTCTTTTTGAGGTAGCGAAAAATCCGCTTCACGACTTGCCAATGTTCTGGCCCAGGGTTGGCCACAAACCTGCTCACCTGACCCACTGCATAAGCAATATCAGGTCGTGTTCCCACCATTGCATACATGAGGCTTCCAACGGCGGACTGGTATGGAATGTCTTGCATCTCCCACTGGTCTGCCTCGTTGCTTGGTGACATGGAGGAGGAGAGCTTGCAATCGGAGGGCATGGGGGTGCTGACGGGCTTGCAGTCCTCCATGTTGTAGCGCTTCAAGATGTCCATGATGTACTTGGTCTGGTTGAGCTCGATGGTGCCTGCTTTGCGGTTGCGGTGAACAGCAATCCCGAGGTAGTACTCCAGAGGTCCCATGTCCTTCATGTTAAATCTGCCAGCCAGATTTTTCTTGAGATCCGTGAGGGCCTCCTGCGAGGAAGAACACATGATAAGATCATCCACGTACAACGCCACAAGAAGCAAGCCACGTTCGTCCTCCCGCACATAGACGCTAGGGTCATTCTTGCAATGTGCGAAGGAGATCTCAGCCATGAAGCTGTCCATCTCCTTGTACCAGATCCGTGGGGCCTGTTTCAGCCCATACAACGCCTTCACCAGCTTGCACACCTTACCCTTGGGTGCTTTGACACCTTTCAGTACCTCTATTAGCACCTCCTTGTCGAGCTTCCCATAAAGGAAGGCTGTCTTCACATCCATCTGGTGGATCTCAAGGTCTTTGGCGGCTGCGACAGCAAGCAGGGACCTGATGGAGGCAAACGTGACAACCGGTGCGAAGGTCTCATCGTACTCGGACCCTGCGCGTTGTGAGAATCCTTTCGCCACGACCCTTGCCTTGTACTTGTCGATGCTATCATCTTGCTTCCGCTTCAACCTGAGCACCCACTTTGAGACCACCACGTGAGCGTTAGCGGGTCTGTCCACCAGCACTCATGTGCCATTTTCTTCGATGGACGCGAGCTCGCTGTCCACCGCCTCCTTCCACTTGGCCGCATCAGGCCTTGCCAGCACCTCAGCTACAGTCAGCGGCTCTCCCTGAGCCAAACACGACCAGCTCAGTCCAGTCCAGCTTCCAGTGTCAGCGTCTTACTTTGGAGCTTGTTTTCTTTGTCGTGTGCTGCAACGTTGCATTGCTGGTGGATGTTTGCCATGCTGTTGCTCCTTTGGTGTTGGCTGCCCTAGAGTTAAATTTTCCTCTTTTGAAGAGCCACTGGCCTTCGAGCTGGTCTCAGAGGCCTCGGACGTCTTCGACTCTGTGTCGGAGCTCGCCGCTGCATCAGCCTGTGCAACCGCTCCCCCTGGCACACCACTCTTCTTCACGTCCTGCCGCACTGGCACCACTTGCCAGTTTTCAGCAGCTTGATCTCTTGACTCTAGCAGCACCAACCACTCTCCCTATTTTGGAGTTTCCGTGGGATCAAGCATCTCTTCCTTGCCTAGTTTCCTCTCGTCAAAGGTTACATCCCGGCTGGTGATGAGTCTTCTTCCTGCCAGGTCCCACAAGCGATATGTCTTGTGGGCCGTCTCATAGCCCATCATAACGCACTGTCGTGCTCTTGAATCCAGCTTGCCGGCACCCTCACCCGCCTGGACCTTTGCCCATGCGGTGCAGGCGAATACTTTCAGGTGTGATGCGTCCGGCTTCTTCCCTGACCAAACTTCTTGTGGCATCATCTGTTGCTTGCCCTTCTTTCCGCGCCTGCCCAGAGCAGCCGCAGGAGTCAGGTTGACAAGATAGCATGCCGTTCCGCCCAAAATCGCGGTGGAAGCCTTGCATCAAAGAGCATGCTACGCACCATACCGAGGATGGTCTGATTCATGGGTTCGGCAATACCATTGCTCTATGGCGTGTAAGGCGTTGTGGGCTGCTGGTTGATCCCATGTTGCCGCAACCAGCCCTTGCATGCCTCGTACTCTCCGCTGTTGTCGCTCAACATCCCTTTGACTTTCTTTCCGGTCTGCCGCTCCACCATGGCGACAAACTCTTGCAACTTTTCTCTGACCTTTCCCTTTGTTTTGAGGAAGAAGATCCACACCTTGCGGCTGTGGTCATCTATGAAGGTCAGAAAATACTTGCTACCACCGTTTGACGCCGTGCGAAAGGGTCCACACACGTCGGTGTGAATCAGGTCGAGGGCTGATTCTGCGCAGCAACCATTGCGCTCAAAGCGTGTTCGTTTGGTCTTGCCTTGGAGGCAAGGTTCACATGGGCTGCCACACCCAACCGCATCCTTCTTGTAACCATCCATGCCACGGACCAGCTGTTGTTGCTGAATGACTTGGAGCGTGCCGTTTGCAACAAGCCCAAAGCGTCTGTGCCACAAATCAGCGTCTTCATCCTTTGCGGTAGAGGTTGCTTTTTCAGTTCTCGTTGGTGTGCTCTCCTGTGTTGGTGCCGAGACCACTGCCTCCGCTGCACCCGCATGACCCTCGTTTTCTGAGGTCTTTGTTGCCATTGTCTGCAATACGTATACTCCGTCAACCCGTGGAACCTGTGCCACAAGATCTTTGTTGGCATAGAGGACCTTGATGTCCTCGTTCCTGGCGATGACCGCCTTCTTCTGTGTGAACACCACTGTCATGTCGTTGTCCGTTATCTTTGACACGGACAGAAGGTTTGCCGCAAAGGAGGGCATGTAGACCACGTCACGTAGCCGTTAAGCCGTTCTCTGCACCATTAAGGTTGATGCTCACCAACTTGTCTCCCACGCCCTTTGCATTGACGACACTGCCGTTTGCACATCTGAACCGCCGATCGGTGGGGCCGATGGAGACAAATCCAGCCTGATTGTTGCTGGAGTGATGATCGGTGCCGGAGTCGATACCAAAAGCTCCTGTCTTGAGCAGCGCCGCTCCTTTTACTGGAGGCGTGCTCTGTGCCATCATGTTGGTGGCTTCTTTATCACCCTTTTTGTTGCCTTTGTTCCCACCGCTTCCGCCGTCTTCCTTCTTTGGCGGTCTGTACTCTCTTGCCCAGTGCCCAGGTTTACCGCAGTTGCGGCAGTTACCCTGTCGCTTGGGAGCCTTGCCGCCATTGTTGCCTCGGCCACCACCGCTTTCGCTACCGCCTTTCTGACCAGAGGCTGACCCTTTGCTCCCGCGGCCACCGTAGCGTGCGGCATAGGCTGAGAAGTTAGCCTCACTTCCGCTGCGGCGCATGGCCTCGTTTCGCATGTACTCGGACACTGACGTGTACGTCAGGTCGTCCTCCTTCCAGCCGCCCATGACGGTGATCATTGGGCTCCAGCTCTCCGGTAGCGCCACGAGGAGGATCATGGCTTGTATGTTCTCGTCAAGGTCCCAGTTCATTTGGCCAGCCTCGCCAAGGAGTCCTTCAAACTCCTGTAGGAAATCGGGGATGGATTCGTCCTCATTCACTCGTATGCTGATCAGCCGTTGTAGGATGAATAGTCTGTTCGCGAGGGAGGTGGATTGGTGCACGCGCTTGAGCTTGTCGTAAGCTTCGGAAGCCAGCGTGTACCCGACAATGATGGGAACATACTTCTTGGCTATCGCGTTGCTGAGGAATGACATGACAGTATAATTTTGATCCATCCATGCCTCATGCTCAGATGTGCCTTTCGCGGGAAACTGCTCCTCTCCCTTTAGTAGCTTGATGAAGCCGCGCACTTTCTTCGCCAGCTCGAATTGCCATCTCCAAAGGGGGAATTCAATCCCCTCAAAAATGGGGATTCCTCCCAGGGGTCCAAGACCTTGCGGCAGTGACGTAGCACTCACATTTGCTCTAGTGGTCTGCCCTGTGGTAGCCACTGTTGAGCTTGAGGACTGCCCTGCGGCAGCCCCCACTCCTCCCAATGGGTCAACCATTTTTGGTTCCCCTTGTCTGCTTCCCACGTCTCTGCTGCGAAAGGGCCGATGTAGGCTGATGTTAGCTGATGTCTGCTACCGATTTTAGGATGGAGATCCGTTGCTTACCCCTCCAGCCGATGTTCACCTACGTACAAAGAATACATCTACACTAACAAACCCAGGGTCTTGCCACCAAGGGCACAGCTTGTCCTGGTTGCGACACAAGGGTCGTGCCTCCAAGGGTAGAGCTTGTCCTTAGTCCCTGTGTGCTAAGTGCAGACCAAGCCGTTGGAGCTGATGAAGCTGATGGAGCTGATGGAACTGATGGAGCTGATGTGTGCACTTGGAGAGAGCGTACCAGAGTTGAGCGAAGCGTACCTTACAACTGGTCAGTGTGGGCCCATAACCCTTTGTCAACCGGCCTGAGGCAAACGGACTAGAAAACAGGGCCGACACAATAGCACCTGCCGTCCGCTCCTAGCATGTCAGCTAGGAGAAGATATCACCCTCAGGATCACGGTTCCACACTGAGCAGTTCCTAGGCAATCACTTGCTAGCAACTGTGTCCACGTAACACTTGGTCACTTTCGCGCGAGGTACTAGTCAAAGACTAACTCCTGGGGCTTAGACCAACCAGTGTCTTCTTTATACTGTTCCTTAGTTGGACAACTCTGTGAGGAGCATCTAAGGCACGATTGTATACTTAGAATGAGGAATGAGCCTGGTACATATAGTCCTAGGCCTGGGTTCTAATGTGTGTGGGAAGTGAGACTTTTGGGGTGGTCACTCCACACCACCTCACCAGTCCGCCAATTGGCGCATCCACTGACCGCCAAGTGGCACACTCTCCTCATGCATGGAGAAATGTCTAAGAAACTTCCCCTGTGCTAGAAGGTCCAAAAACCTCCTACGCACATCAAGGCTCGATCGCAGGACATGTTGTCCCTAAGTCCAACATGCTATCCATTGTGCTACACTTCTGGTGTCTCGCTTGGACTTGCACCACGAACAAGGTCTGGGGGACTTACTCCAAGGGAGCAGTGCATGCCCAACCTGTCCGCCAAGCCATCGCAGTGGCCATGGGGCATAGAACAACAACATGGGTGGTGTATGCTGAGGGGATTGGAATTGTGGAGATGTTGAAGACCCCGCGTGGCATTGAAGTGGGAGTGTTCCATGGCGTGCTGTATGTACCTGATGCTGCATTCAACCTCCTCTCAGTCTCCTCTCTTACAAACAAAGAACTGCGCGTCGTCTTCAATGATGACTATGGCTACATCCTCAACAAGGATATTGGAGAGGAGTTGGCCAGGTTGGTGAAGGAAGGCAACATGTACCGCCTGCTGGGGGCAACCAAGATCCCGCGTGAGCAGAGTCTTGCAGTAGTGGTGCAGGCAAGAGATGGCGAGATCTGGCATGCGCGCTACGGCCATATCGGCATGCGCGCTTTGCAGCAGCTTGAAGTAAAAGGAGATGGTGCGTGACCTGCCTACCATCTCTAACTTTGAGCAGCAGTTGTGCATCGGCTGTTTGGAGGGGAAACAGCACCGTGAGGCGTTCTCTGGAGCAGGGGAGCGTACGAAGGAGGTGTTGGAGCTAGTCCACACGGACTTGTGTGGACCAATGCAGACCCAGAGCTTTGGAGGCTCTAGGTATTTCTTGACCTTCATTGATGATTTCAGCCGTTACACTGCTGTGTACTTCCTTCCTTCCAAGGACCAGTGCTTTCACTGGTTCAAGGAGGTCAAGGCCATGGTGGAGAACCAGACTGGCAAGAAGATCAAGGCACTAGGTAGTAATCGCGGTGGAGAGTATCTAAGCAAGGATTTCCAGGAGTACCTCGCACCAGATGGCATTAAGGTGCAGCAGAACGGTGTAGCAAAACGCGCCAACCATACCATTGTGGAGTCGGCGCGCTCCATGTTGCACGCGGCTCGGCGGACCTACGACTTTTGGGCTGAAGCCGTGAGCACTGCAGTCTACATCAAGAACCGCAGTCCAACTAAGGCGCTAGAGCAAATGACGCCATACGAGGCATGGTTCAGTAAGAAACCGAGCGTGGTTCATCTCCGAGCATTTGGCAGCCTAGCGCACATGCACGTGCCCAAGGAGAAGCGGCAAAAATGAGACACAAAGCGTGCGCAGATGCTGATGATTGGCTACGACGTGGCAAGCAAGGCCTATCGCCTCTACAAGAGGGATACAGGCCACGTCATCATCTCCAGGGATGTCGTCTTCAACGAGAGCAACGCCAGCGGCACCAACATTGTTTGTGAAGAGGCAGCAAAACCAGCAGCTGACGAGATAGTGGGAGCAGAAGTCCTTCCTGACCCAGTCTCTCCTGATACTTCCTCTATTGTGACAGTGGGAGAATCACTCCACTCTCCCATGTCTGATGCAGTAGATACAACACCCTCATTGGCAGAAGCAGAGGAGGGAGATGTAGCACCACCACCAGCAGCAGTGGTACAAGCAGCACCACGCCAGCCGCCCGCTAACGCTCCAGCACCAGGTCGCAGGTACCCTCTTAGGGTGCATTACAAGCCTGGTGAGCGCGGCCATTTCTGGATGCTGCAAAAACAAGAACAGATGAACGTCGCAGTTGTATCAGATTCAGATGAGCCAACGTCATACAAGGAGGCCATGGCTGCACCGGATGCAACAGGAGATAAAGTCGCAGCTGGACAACGGCATGTGGGAGCTGACTAAGCGTCCACCTGGACGTAAGGTGATCAAGTGCAAGTCGGTGTCCAAGAAGAAGCGTGGAGCAGATGGTAACCTGGAAAAGAACAAGGCGAGGCTGGTGGCCAAGGGCTACTTGTAGCAGGAGGGCATCGACTACACAGAAACATTTGCCCTTGTTGCAAAGTTTGCCTCTGTGCGCACGCTCCTCTCTTATGCAGCAGTTGAGGGCTTTGAGGTTCACCACATGGATATCAAGACGGCATTCTTGAATGGTGACTTGGAGGAGGAGATCTACATGGAGCAGCCGGAAGGGTTCGTCATGGATGGCCAGGAGCACCTGGTTTGCAAGCTGCAGAAGTCGCTATACGGCCTCAAGCAAGCGTCACGTGCTTGGAACAAGAAGTTGGATGCGGCGTTGCAGTGCATGGGGTTTGAACGCACTGAGTGTGACTACAGCGTCTATCGCTGGCAGCATGGTCATGAGGTGCTCATCATCATCGTCTATGTGGATGACATGCTCCTGCTTTCCAACAGCATGTCTGCACTACACGACTTCAAGGAAGCCATACAGAAGCGCTTCCAGATGTCTGATCTCGGGGAGGCATTATACTTCCTCGGTATCTAGATCACGCGTGACCGCAAGTCACGCTCTCTCTCACCGCAGCAGAGTCGCTACATCAAGGATGTTTTGTAGCGGTTTGGCATGGCAGAGGCAAAACCCATCGGCACGCCGGTGGAGACGCGACAGTACCTCGTGAGCTTCAATGGAGAAGCAAATGCAGCTGAGCGGCAGAAGTACCAGAGCGCCATCGGCAGCCTCATGTACGTGATGGTGGCAACCAGGCCGGACCTCGCATAGGCTTTTAGTGCTGTGAGCCAGCACATGGCAAATCCGGACCTGAGCACCAAAAGGCAGTGAAGCGGATCTTCCGCTACCTTGCTGGAACCATCAACATCGGCATCACCTACAACGGCAACGACAACAGCATCATCGGCTACGTAGATGTAGATTGGGCTTTAAACCCTGAGGACAGTAAGTCCATCTCTTGACATGTGTTCCTCATGAATGGTGGGGCCATCAGCTGGTGTAGTAAGCGGCAGGTGGTCGTGGCCACCTCAAGCACGGAAGCTGAGTACGTCTCTCTGAGCTTTGGAGCCAAGGAAGAAGTTTGGCTTCAGCGTCTCATGGTAGAGATGAGTGGGAGTGCAGCAGTTCCAGTTCCTATGCGCGTCGACAACCAGAGCGCAATCGCACTCGCCAAGAATACTGAGCACCATGCACGCACCAAGCACATTGACATCGCATATCACTTCATCAGGCATATGATGCAGGAGAGTGCTATCAAGTTGGAGTTCACTCCAACCAGCAAGCAGGTCACTAATTTCTGCACCAAGCCAGTGTCCCGTGAGAAGCAACAGTTCTGCATGAGGGCATGTGGACTGAGCCCACTCTCACTGCGGCAAAGTGGGAGATTGTTGGGAAAGGAGCCATCCGGCTCAGTTTCAGGTCCACAAGAGCAAGTTCCGGGAAAGTACCAGATACCTACTCCGATCGTCAATTTGACTTCACCATTGGAAAGATCAGGTGGCAAAATGTCTACGGTGCAAGTTTGAGGCCGATCCAACGATCAGATTGGGAGATGAATTTTCGTAGTTTCCGGGGTCATCGACCGCCGATATCCGGGTGACCATGGGCGATGGCTCCATGCCTTAGCCTGAGAAAAGAAAAATGTAAGAGGTCCAGGGTTAAGACCTGATGGGATAAATATCCAAAAAGGTCCTTGGTCTTAGGATTGCCTTGTCAAAGTGTACTGACTAGGATAAAGGTACCTTTCCTTACTTTTAGGTGAGGTGAGATCCTTGTGTGCTAGCCATGGACACATGGCGATTCTCCATGGGATTGTGGGTTATGTGACTATTAGGAGTGTGCCATGAGAGCATTTTCTAGCTCTCTAGGTCGTGTGTGAGTGGTCAGCCTGATTGCTAGGCTGATTTCCTCCCTTGTGTGAGATTATGAACTCTACTGTGTGAGTCTTAGCCTCCATGGCTAAGTGGTGTGGCTTGTGAGAGGGCTGACTTGCCCAAGCTCTAGCTCTACATGTACTCCATCATTTTGAGTGATTGAACGACCATTCTTCAGCACAAGTGATGCCCTTCCAGTCCCACATGCTCGCTGCTCCAAGGCTCCCTCTCTCCTCGAGATCCAAGAAAGAAGACGTCTTCCTGCGGGTTCCTGGCCACTGAAGCCCACGTTAGGAAATGGTTTAGGAATGTGTGGATGTCGTCATCCTTCCACATGACCTCCTTTCCATCCGCCTGAGAGCTTCCTCCTTTTTCAGAGGCTTGGAGCGCCGAATGAGGGCGTTGTCGAAGCCTTTGAAGGATGGGAAGGGTGCGCGCGCATTGTACCAGTCTGCCGACGCCTCTTGAAGGTAGAGCACAACATGGAGTTCTGCAGTACCAAGGTAAAAGTCACGTGGAATTCGGCCAATGCTTGCGTAAAGCAGTGTTGGAAAACGGGGCCATCCGGCTCAATTTCGGGTCCACAGGAGCAAGTTTCAGGAAACTACCAGATGCGTGCTTCAATTGTCAATCCGTCTTCACCATTATAAAGATCAGGTGGCGAATTGTCTCCGGTCGTAGTTTCAAGACGATCCAACGATCGCATTGAGAGATGATTTTTCGAAGTTTGCGAGGTCATGGACCGCCAATGTCTGGGTGACCATGGGCATTGGCTCCATTCCTTAGCCTAAGAAAAGAAAAAGGCAAGAGGTCCAGGGTCAAGACCTGATGGAAGAAACATCCAAAAAGGTCCACGTTCTTGTTTTTCCTTGTCAGTGTGTGCTGATTAGGAAAACGGTACCTCTTCTTGCTTTTTAAATGAGGTTAGATCCTTGTGTGCTAGCCATGGACACATGGCGATTCTCCATGGGATTGTGGGTTATGTGAGCACTAGGAGTATGCCATGAGAGCGTTCTCTAGCCCTCTAGGTGGTGTGTGAGGTGTCAGCCTGATTGCGAGGCCGATTTCCTCTCTTGTGTGAGATTATGGACTCTAGTTTGTGAGCCTTAGCCTCCATGGCTAAGTAGTGTAGCTTGTGAGAGGGTGATTTGCCCAACCTCTAACTCTTTATGTACTCCATCATTTTGAGTGATTCAACAATCATTATTCTGCACAAGTGATACTCTTTCATTCCCATGTGTTTACTGCTCCAAGGCTCCCTCTCTCCTCTAGTTGTAACACTTGGTATGAGAGCCAAAATCCGCCATTTTCAGTCCGCACAAACCATCACTTTGGGAGTCACTGGTTAGGGTAAGAACTTCACCACATTTGAAAATTAATCCTAAAACCTTTAAGCTCGCAGGACAAGCTTTCCAACAAGCCCAAGATCGCAAAGATCCAATGGTCGGATTGAGAGTTATGCTCAAAACGAGGTCGAACAGGGCTACACTCTTGTCTTTGAGTAAGACTGTCACCTTGTGATTACCATAACTCTCTGATTTCTTTGTCAAATTTCAGAACTAGCACATGCAAATTGAAGTATTTTTCCTAAGATTTCAATTGGTGTAAATATGTTTGCATTCCATTGGTACGTTTGGGAGACATGATTTTTTCAAGCTGGCTGGTATGAGCTGGAGTAGGAGCAGCAGCATACAGTGTTTTCAAAGAGGCATATCTCTAGAAATCCAATGTTGATGACCCTCTTTCATGAGTCGATCTGAAAGTTCTTGAGCTGAACTCTCCATTGGTGTCCTCAGGTTTTCCAAATTCTTAGTCGGCTGACCTCTATTGTCCATTTTCTGTGAGATAGATTTCTGACAGAAGCAACAGTAGAAGGAGGGATAGCGCCGCCACTCAAGGGCAACGTTGAGCATCACCAAAGCTAAAAATAGTAGATGCAGGCATGGTAACAGCAGTCCAACCCTTGGATAGGGTGGAAGGGCGTGCCAACTCTACGTTTTGGAAGATCCGTACCTGCCTCCGTTTCGAGGAAAGGGGCTTGTGGGAGGTGGTGAGTGGCAACGAGCGCGCTCCACCTCCATAGGCAAAAGGTATTACCATAGCATAAGTGGTGGCGGGGAAGACGCTGAAGAAAGGTGCATCAGATGCAAGTTCATCTTCAACTGCAGCAGCAGCATATGAGGAGTGGAAGAAGGACAGGTAGGCCTATAAGTTACTTGTCAACACCATCTCCAACCCCTATCTTCAGTACGTGAGGGACAAGGCTACTGCAAAAGAGGGGTGGGACTCATTGTGCAAGTAGTGTGAGAGCAAGGATCCTACATTACTCATGCTTTTGGAGGAGAAGATGATGGCATTGAAAATGTATGGTGGCAAAGGGATGGAGGCGTACTTGGAAAGGGTAAAGGAGCTAGCAAAACAGCTGAAAACGGCCAGCAATCCTGTGGAAGAGACGCGCTTCATCCTCTTCTTGCTAAAGGGACTCCCAACTAGCTATAACACGATGCGAGTGATGCTGGAGTGCAAGCCAACTCTCGACATGGACTTCATCTGCACGCACCTCGTGGAGGTGGAACTACGTTGCCATGCAGCAAGGCGCAATGGTGATAACAGTAGTGAAGCAGCTTTCATGGCCATAGGTTCACGCAACCATTAGCAAGAGTAGTCTGGGTAGGAGAGAGGCAAGAAGAAATGCAAGTGCCACTTTTTCCAGAATGAGGGGCACACAAAAAGAGTGCATCAAGTTCAGAGGGACCAAAAGGAGCAGCATCAGTAACAAAAGGAGCAATGTCCACAGCAACAATAGCAGAAGTAAAAAATGCGTTAGCAGCAGCAGCAGAAGCCGCAAAACCAAACCGGCGTGCGTCATTTTGGCAACATGAACATGGCCAAGGAGGTGCGGGACCGCCTCTTCATTGGGAAGTCTAACACGTCGCAGAAGGAGAAGGCGGATCTTGCGTCGTACAAGGACTCAGGGTGTGCGAAGAGTCTAACGTACCAGAAGGAGTGGTTTACGCTGCTGCCCTCCATCCCCCCCCCCGATTGATTGCTTTGGGTGATAATCGGGTGGTGTATGCTAAGGAGACTGGGATTGTGGAGGTGTGGTTGGAGACCCCATGTGGCATTGAAGTAGGAGTGTTTTGTGGGGTGCTATTTGTATGTGATGCTATGTTGAACCTTCTCTTTGTATCATCTCTCAATAACATAGGACTAGGAGTCATCTTTGGTAACGACTATCACTACATCCTCGACAAGGAAACGGGAGAGGAGTTGGCTAGGTCGGTAAAGGAAGGTGACATTGCATATTTGTGGTAATCAAGATCCCGCGTGAGATGAGTCTTGCAGCAGTGGTTCACGCAATAGATGGAAAAATCTGGCATGCGCGCTACGACCTCATTAGCATGCGGGCCTTGAAGCAGCTTCAAACGAAGCAAATAGTACGCAACTTGCCCACCATCTCCAACTTTGAGCAACAGTTATGCATCGGTTGTTTGGAGGGGAAGCAACATCGCGAGGCGTTCTCTGGAGCACGGGAGCGCAAGAAAGAGGTGCTGGAGCTGGTCCACATAGACTTGTGTGGCCTGATGCAGACCCAGAGTTTTGGAGGCTGTAGGTATTTTCTCACCTTCTTTGATGATTTCAACCGTTACACTTCTATGTACTTCCTTTCCTCCAAGGACTAGTGCTTGGATAGGTTCAAGGAGTTTAAGGCAATGGTGGAGAACAAAACTGGCAAGAAGATCAAGGTATGTGCAACAATCTTGGCGGAGAGTATCTGAGCAAGGAGATCTAGGACTACCTCGCAAGAGCTGGCATCAAGGCACTGCGCACCACGCCATACTCACCGCAATATAACATAGTAGGATAACGTGCCAACTGCACCATCGTTGAATCGGCGTGCTCCACGTTGCACGTGGCTCGACTGACCTACGACTTTTGGGCTGAAGCCGTGAGCATTGCGGTCTACATCAAGAACCGTAGTCCAACTAAGGCCCCGGAGCACATGACGCCGTACGAGGCATACTTCGGCAAGAAGCCGAGCGTGGGTCATCTTCGCGCATTTGGCAGCTTGGCGCACACGCACGTGCCCAAGGAAAAGCTGCAAAAACGGGACGCAAAGAGCGCAAAGATGCTAGTGATTGGTTATGACGTGGCAAGCAAGGCGTATCGCCCCTATGAGAGGGATACTGGCCACGTCATCATCTCCAGGGTATGTCGCATTCAACAAGAGCAACGTCATTTGTACGAACATTGTTTGTGACAAAGCATCGGAATGAGTAGCTGACGAGGCACTGGGAGCATATACCCTTCCTGACCTAGTCTCTCCTGACCCTTCCTCTACTGTGATAGTGAGAGAATCAGTCCATTCTGTAATGTCTGATGTAGTACATACCAAAACCTCATTGGCAGAAGTAGAGGAAGACGATGCACTACCACTAGCAAGAGTAGTTGCGCGAGAAGCACCGGGCTAGCCCCCTGCCAACGCTCGAGCACCAAGTCGTAGGTACCCTCTTAGGGTGCGCTACAAGCCTCGTGAGAGTGGCCATTTTTGGATGCTGTAAAAAACCAGACCAGATGAACGGCGTAGTTGGAACACACTCTGATGAGCCGATGTCATACAAGGAGGCCATGGCTGCACCAGATGCAACAAATTGGGCGCAAGCTGTACAACAAGATTTATAGTCGCACCTCAACAATGGCACGTGGGAGCTGACTGAGTGTCCACATGGATGCAATGTAATCAAGTATAAGTGGGTGTTCAAAAAGAGGAGGGGCTCTGATCGCAACCTCAAAAAGTATAAGGCGAGGCTCGTTGCCAAGGGCTACTCACAGCAAGAAATCAACTACATTGAAACCTTTCCACCTGTTGCAGATTTTGCCTGTGTGCACACGCTTCTCTCTTATGCAGGAGTTGAGGACTTTGAGATCCAACACATGGATGTCAAGACGGCATTCTTGAATGGTGACTTGGAGGAGGAAATCTACATGGAGAAGCCGGAGGGGTTTGTAATGGATGGCTAGGAGCACCTGGTTTGTAAACTGCAGAAGTCGCTGTAGGCCCTCAAGCAAGCGTCGCGTACTTGGAATCAGAAATTGGATGCGGCGCTATAGTGCATGGGGTTTGAGCGCAGCGAGTGTGACTACAACGTTTATCATTGGCAGCATGGGCATGATATCCTCATGATCATTGTCTTTGTGGATGACATGCTCCTCTTTTCCAACAGCATGTCTACAATGCAGGAGTTCAAGGAGGCCATGCAGGAGCGCCTCCGGATGTGTGATCTCAGCGGGTCCTCATACCTTCTTGCCATCCAGATCACGCGTGACCGCAAATCATGCTCTCTCTTGCTACAGCAGAGTCGTTATGTCATGGATGTCTTATTGCACATCGGCATGGTAGAGGCAAAACCCATCTATACGCTGCTTGAGAAGCAACAGTACCTCGTGAGATTGAATGGAGAGGAGGATGCAATTGACCGGCAGAAGTACCAAAGCATCGTTGGTAGTCTCATGTACCTGATGGTGGCAACCAGGCCGGACCTCGCACAGGTTGTGAGCGGTGTGAGCCACCACATGGCTAGTCCCGAACCTGAGCAGGAGAAGGTAGTGAAGCAGATCTTCTGCTACCTTGCTGGAACTATTAACATCGGCATCAGCTACAATGGCAATGATAAGAACATCATCCACTACACAGAAATAGTTTGGGCTTGAAACCCTCAGGACCGCAAGTCCATCTATAGAAATGTGTTCCTCATGAATGGCAGGGCCATCAGTTGGTGCAGCAAGTGGCAGGTGGTCGTTGCCATCTCAAGCTCGGAAGGTGAGCACATCTCTTCATACTTTGGAGCCAAGGAAGCAGTCTGGCTTCAGCATCTCATGGCTGAGAGAGGTGGGAGTTTGGGAGTTATGGTTCCTGAGCGCGTCGACAACCAAAGCGCAATCGCACTCGCCAAGAATCCCAAGCACCATGCACGCACAAAGCACATTGACATTGCATCTCATTTCATGAGGCACATGGTGTAGGAGGGTGCTCTCAAGCTTGACATTACTCCAACCAGCAAGCAGGTCGCTGATCTCTACACAAAGCCAATGACGCGTGAGAGGCAACAGTTGTGCATGAAGGCATGTGGACTAAGCCCACTCTGACTATGGTAAAGTGGGAGATTGTTGGAAAACGGGCCGTTCAGCTCAATTTCACATCCAAGAGCAAGTTCAAAGAAATTATTAGATGCCTACAGTGATTGTCAATCCGTCTTCACCATTGGAAGGATCAGGTGGCAAATTGTCTACGGTCCAAGTTTCAGGCCGATTCAACAGTTGGATCGAGAGATATGAATTTTTGAAAAGTCCGGGGTCATGTACCGGCAATGTCTGGGTGACCATGGCGGATGGCTCCATGCCTTAGCATGAGAAAAGAAAAGGGCAAGACGTCTGGGGTCAAGAGTTGATGGGAGAAATAGCCACAAAGCCCTAGATTATTGGGTTGCCTTGTCAGAGTGTGCTGATTAGGAAAAAGGTACCACTCCTTACTTTTCAGGTGAGGGAAGATCCTTGTGTGCTAACCATGGATACATGGCGATACTCCATGGGGTTGTGGATTATATGACCACTAGGAGTGTGCCATGGGAGCATTTTCTAGCCCTCTAGGTCGTGTGTGAGTCATCAGCCTAATTGCTAGGCTGATTTCCTCTCTTGTGTGAGATTATGGACTCTAGTTTGTGAGCCTTAGCCTCCATGACTAAGTGGTGTAGCTTGTGAGGGGGCTGACTTGTCCAAGCTCTAACTCTATATGTACTCCATCATTTTGAGTAATTTAACAATGATTCTTTAGCACAAGTGATGCCCTTTCAGTCCCACATGTTTGCTGCTCCAAGGCTCCCTCTCTCCTCTAGTTTTAACAAGCAATAGGTTGAGTTGCGGAGTAGCCAGTATGATGAATCTGCATAGGAGACTGCCACACGGGTATGTGAGGGCCTGAATGCGTGGATGGAAGAGACATGTACCAGAAAGAATGGGCTCGTTTTAAGGTGGTATAGGGTGTGGAGAAGATTTTCATGCGAAGAGGCGGGACCTGGGTTCCTAGCACTGGTGATGCCTTATGCTACGATATGCAATAGACCTGGGCGGTAGGGGTCACTGTTGTGAGGCTGAAGGAGAGCATTGGTCAAGTGTTTGCGGCTGGGACTAGCGCGACCAGGATAAATTTGACTGCCGTTGTCCCAGCGGAGTGCTGAATCCCTGATTTTTGCTACGATATTGGATGTGACCTGCATTGTGCTGTGGTCTAAGGTCGTGACGGTAGTGGTGGTGTCTGAAGGATCATGTTTGCTGGCATGACTATGACTCACCACTACGCGTAGATCTGCTGGTAGGCTGGTGCGGATGGCTAGGGTGTTGGTGCCGTTCCCGGGTGTGGCTGTAGCTGCATGCTTGGCAAGAATGACGGCCGTGACATTCCTATTTGTACGGTGATCATTGGCTACAAGTGCAGGGTTATCCATGTTTGTGAGGTTGTTGTAGAGGGTTAGATCGTAGGTTCCATCTACGTCATGCTTCCGATCTGATGTTGTAGATGCATCAATGGATGGATCCCTAGCGGAGGAAGCCAAGTCGTAGTCCCCCCGGGATGGTACCCCCGGAAGGCTGGGTCGTCTATCATGGCTATGGAGCCATTGCGCGGTGCTACGCCGCTCTTCCTCCCTACGCCATTCCCACAATAGCTGTGGCTGGTGTATCGGATGATGCACCCCTGACACTAGGGGAAGGTCGGCTGAGGCATCATGGTCCCTATCTGAATGGTACCTACCACTTGTAAAGCCCGTGAGTACAAATGAGACTGGCACATCTGCTAGTGCGCCGGTCTTGACGCGGAGGGTTGTGGCGTCATTTATGTCTGCATGGTTTCCCCAATCTGCTGCGACAGGTACAATTACAGTTGTGGTAACCCTGTTATCAGGGTTTGTGCTACTGATCCTGCCGGCACCACTCCCACGTACAACTGGTACACCTCCGGCTGAGCAAAACCCAACATCAAGGAGGATGGCGGTGTTCTCACCTGCATGGTCCTTGAGAATTGCTGTAGTGGGTTTATTTGCGGCTGCTGCTGTCCCGACACCATTGGTTATGGCGATGTGCCCATTGGCTCTACCCCTGCATGCTACTAAACTACCCTGTTGCATGTTGAGTTTGGAGGCCGTGAATCTTGGCTGCGCAGCTCCCACATGCTGCTGTAATTGGGTCATTGACTTGTGCTTGCCTGGCACTAATGACTTTGGGATCATTCATTCCCCAGAATTCATCGACCCGGGCTGCGGTTGCGTCAAAGGTGGTGAGAACTACAACGTCGAATCGACAATTGTTGTTGGTTGTTGCCCGCCACAACGCAGGTAGACCAACTCGTGATATGCGTTGAGTTCTCCAAGAGTGGAAGACTCTTCCAGGAATGGCAGGCCTTTGAAGAACCACTATGCTCTCAGGACAATGTCCTACTGTTCCTCCCGTCCCTGTTGAGGTTGGATGGATCCGCGGCTGCCATGACTGTGGACGCTATCCACTTCTGTACACTTGCCTAGTACATCCATGATACGATGCAATTTGTTGGAACTGGAGGAGAGAGGGAGCCTTGGAGCAGCAAGCATGTGTGATTGGAAGGGCATCACTTGTGCTGAAGAATGGTTGTTCAATCACTCAAAATGATGGAGTACATATAGAGCTAGAGCTTGGGCAAGTCAGCCCTCTCACAAGCCACACCACTTAGCCATGGAGGCTAAGGCTCACACACTAGAGTCCATAATCTCACACAAGGGAGGAAATCAGCCTAGCAATCAGGCTAACTACTCACACACGACCTAGCGAGCTAGAGAATGCTCTCATGGCACACTCCTAGTGGTCATATAACCCACAAACCCATGGAGAATCGCCATGTGTCCATGGCTAGCACACAAGGATCTCACCTCACCTAAAAAGTAAGGAGAGGTACCTTTATCCTAGTCAGCACACTCTGACAAGGAAATCCTAAGACCAAGGACCTTTTTGGATATTTCTCCCATCAGGTCTTGACCCTGGACCTCTTGCCTTTTTCTTTTCTCAGGCTAAGGCATGGAGCCATCACCCATGCCCACCAAGACATCGACGGTCCATGACCCCCGAAACTTCGAAATTTCATATCTCCCAATCTGACCGTTGGATCGGCCTCAAACTTGGACCGTGGACATTTTGCCACCTGATCTTTCCAATGGTGAAGTCGGATTGACGATCGGAGCAGGCATCTGGTACTTTCCTGGAACTTTCTCGTGTGGACCTGAAACTGAGCCGGATGGCTCCTTTCCCAACAATCTCCCACTTTGCCGTAGTCAGAGTGAGCTGAGTCCACATGCCTTCATGCAGAACTGCTGCTTCTCACGGGTAACTGGCTTGGTGCAGAAATCAGCAACCTGCTTGCTGGTTGGAGTAAACTCCAGCTTGATAGCACCCTCCTGCACCATGTGTCTGATGAAATGATATGCGATGTCAATGTGCTTGGTGCGTGCATGGTGCTCAGGATTCTTGGCGAGTGCGATTGCACTCTAGTTGTCGACGCGCACAGGAACTGGAACTGCTGTACTCCCACTCATCTCTGCCATGAGACTCTGAAGCCAAACTGCTTCCTTGGCTCCAAAGCTGAGAGATACGTACTCAGCTTCTGTACTCGAGGTGGCCACGACCACCTGCCGCTTGCTGCACCAGCTGAAGAGGCGGTCGCGCACCTCCTTGGCGACGTTCATGTTGCCAAAATGGCGCACGCTAGTCTGGTTCTGCTGCTGCTGCCACTGCTGGCGTTGCTGTGACTGCTGTTGCTGTTGCTATGGAGATTGCTACTTTTGCTGCTGCTGCTGCTGCTCCTTCTGGTCCCTCTTGAACTTAAAGCACTCTTTCTTATAGTGCCCATCTTTCTGGCAATAGTGGCACTTGCCCTTCTTCTTGCCTCTCTGCTGCCCGGACTGCTGCTGCTGCTGGTTGCGTGAGCCCATGGCCATGAAAGCTGCTTCACTGCTGCTGCTGCCGCCATTGCGCTTTGCTGCATTGCGACGCAGTTCCACCTACACCAAGTGCGTGCAGATGAAGTCGAGGTCAAGAGTCGGATGGCACTCCAACGTCTCTCGCACCATGTCGTAGCTGGTTGGGAGTCCCCTCAGCAAGAGGAGGATGAAGCGCGTCTCTTCCACAGGGTTGACGGCTGCTCTCAACTGCTTCACCAGCTCCTTAGCCCTGTCCAGATATGCCTCCATCCCTTCACCACCCTGCATTTTCAACGCCATCATCTTCTCCTCCAAAAGCATGAGGAATGCAGGATCCTTGCTCTCATACTTCTTGCACAACGTGTCCCACCCCTCCTTTGCAGTAGCCTTGTCACTCACGTACTGAAGATGCGGGTTGGAGATGGTGTTGACAAGCAGCCTGTAGGCCTGCTTGTCCTTCTTCTTCCACTCCTCATATGCCGTCGCTGCAGTTGTAGATGAACTTGCATCTGCTGCACCTTTCTGCGGCATCTTCCCCGCCACCACCTCTGCTATAGTGATGCCTTTTGCCTGTGGAGGCGGAGCGCGCTCGTCGCCGCTCACCACCTCCCACAAGCCCCTCTCCTCCAAAAGGAGGCGGGTACGGATCTTCCAAAACGTGAAGTTGGTGCATCCTTCCAGCCTCTCCAAGTACTGGGCTGCTGTTACCACGCCTGCTGCTGCCATTTTGAGCCTTGGTGATGCTCAGTGCTGCCCTTGAGTGGCGGCGCTAACCTTTGCTTCTGCAGCTGTTTCAGCCAGAAATCTGTCTGACAGAAAATGGACCGTAGAGGCCAGAACACTGAGAATTTTGAAAAACAGAGCCCACCACTGGAAAATTCAGCTCAAAACCTTTCAAATCGAACAATTAAACAGGGTCAACAGGGGATTTTGAAAGATATGCCCTCTTGAAAACAGGGTATGCGTCTGCTCCTACTCCAACTCAGACCAGCCAGCTTGTAAACGGCGTTTCTCCCAAACGTACTGATGGAATGCAAATATTTTTGCACCAATGGAAAGCTTAGGAAAAATACTACAATTCGCATGTGCCATGGTTTAAATTTGACAAAGAAACAAGAGAGTTATGGTCATCACAAGTTGACAGTCTCACTCAGAGAGAAGAGTGTAGCCCTACTCGACCTCGTTTTGAGCATAACTCTCAATCCGATTGTTGGATCTTCGCGATCTTGGGTTCGTTGGAAAGCTTGTCTATTGCAATTGAAGATCCCGTGGTCGATTGTCAAATCTGGTGGCGTTTTGACCCCAACCCGTCACTCTCAAAGTGACGGCCTGTGCTGGCTGAAAGTGGCAGAACTTGGCTCTGATACCAAATGTTGGATCTTGAGGAGAGAGGGAGCCTTGGAGCCGCGAGCATGTGTGATTGGAAGGGCATCACTTGTGCTGAAGAATGGTTCAATCACTCAAAATGATGGAGTACATATAGAGCTAGAGCTTGGGCAAGTCAGCCCTCTCACAAGCCACACTACTTAGCCATGGAGGCTAAGGCTCACACACTAGAGTCCTTAATCTCACACAAGGGAGGAATTCAGCCTAGCAATCAGGCTGACCACTCACACACGACCTAGAGAGCTAGAGAATGCTCTCATGGCACACTCCTAGTGGTCACATAACCAACAAACCCATGGAGAATCGCCATGTGTCCATGGCTAGCACACAAGGATCTCACCTCACCTAAAAAGAAAGGAGAGGTACCTTTATCCTAGTTAGCACACTCAGACAAGGCAATCCTAAGACCAAGGACCTTTTTGGATATTTCTCCCATCAGGTCTTGACCCTGGACCTCTTGCCTTTTTCTTTTCTTAGGCTAAGGCATGGAGCCATCGCCCATGGTCACCCGGATATCGACGGTCGATGACCCCGGAAACTACGAGAATTCATATCTCCCAATCCGACCGTTGGATCGGCCTCAAACTTGGATTGTAGACATTTTGCCACCTGATCTTTCCAATGTAGAAGTCAGATTGACGATCGGAGCAGGCATCTGGTACTTCCCTGGAACTTGCTCCTATGGACCTGAAACTGAGCCGAATGGCTCCTTTCCCAACATATGTGACCACTAGGAGTGTGCCATGAGAGCACTTTCTAGCTCTCTAGGTCGTTTGTGAGTGGTCACCCCGATTGCTAGGCTGATTTCCTCCCTTGTGTGAGATTATTGACTCTAGTGTGTGAGCCTTAGCCTCCATGGCTAAGTGGTGTGGCTTGTGAGAGGGCTGACTTGTCCAAGCTCTAGCTCAATATGTACTCCATCATTTTGAGTGATTTAACAACCATTCTTCAGCACAAGTGATGCCGTTCTAATCACACATGCTCGCTGCTCCAAGGCTCCCTCTCTCCTCGAGACCCAACATTTGGTATCAAAGCCAAGTTCTACCACTTTCAACCAGCACAGGCCGTCACTTTGAATGTGACCGGTTGGGGTCAAACCTTCACCAGATTTGACAATCAACCAATAGATCTTCAAGCCCAAGAGATAAGCTTTCCAACGCCTTTAGAATCACAAAGATCCAACAGTCGGATTAAGAGTTATGCTGAAAACAAGGTCGGCCAAGGCTACACTCTTCTCTATGAGTAAGACTGTCGCCTTGTGATGACCATAACTGTCTTGTTTCTTCGTCAAATTTGAAAAGTGGCACATTCGAATTGTAGTATTTTTCCTAAGCTTTCCATTGTTGCAAAAGTATTTGCATTCCATTGATTCGTTTGGGAGAAACGTTGTTTACAAGCTGGCTGGTCTGAGTTGGAGTAGGAGCAGAAGCATACCCTGTTTTCAAGAGGACATATCCTTTTAACATTTCTTGTTGATGACCCTATTTTATGTGATGATCTGAAAGGTTTTGAGCTGAATTTTCCAGTGGTGGGCTCCATTTTTTCAAATACGCAGTGTGCAAGCATCTACAGTCCATTTTCTGTCAGGCATATTTCTGGCAGAATCAGCAGCAGAAGCAAGGGTAGCGCCCCGATCCAAGGGCAGCGCTGAGCATCACCAAGGCTCAAAATGGCAGCCGCTTGCGTTGTGACAGCAGCTGAGCCTTTAGAGAGGCTGGAGGGACACGCCAACTTCACGTTTTGGAAGATCCGTACCCGCCTCCTTTTCGAGGAGAGGGGCTTGTGGGAGGTGGTGAGCGGCGACGAGGCGGCTCAAGTTCCACAGGCAAAAGGCATCACCGTAGTGCAGGTAGTGGCGGGGAAGACTCCGCAAAAGGATGCAGCTGATACGGGCTCTTCTACAGCTGTACCAGCGGTGTATGAGGAGTCGAAGAAGGACAGGCAGGCCTACAGGTTGCTTGTCAACACCATCTCCAATCCGCATCTTCAGTACGTGAGTAACAAGGCTACTACATAGGAGGGGTAGGACACGTTGTGCAAGAAGTATGAGAGCAAGGATCCTGCATTCCTCATGCGTTTGGAGGAAAAGATGATGTGGCTGAAAATGCAGGGTGGTGAAGGGATAGAGGCGTATCAGGATAAAGCAAAGGAGCTGGCGAAGCAACTGAGAGCGGGCGGCAACCCTGTGGAAGAGATGCGCTTCATCCACCTCTTGCTGAGGGGACTCCCAACCAGTTATGACACGGTGCGAGAGATGCTGAAGTGCCAGCCAACTCTCAACCTCAACTTCATCTACACACACCTAGTGTAGGTGGAATTGCGTCGGAATGGAGCAAAGAGCAAAACCGGCGGCAGCCGTGAAGCAGCTTTTTTGGCCATGAGCTCACACAAGCAGCAGCAGTAGCAGCAGTCTAGGCAGCAGAAAGGCAGAAAGAAAGGCAAATGCCACTACTGCCAGAAAGAGGGACACTACAAAAAGGAGTGTTTCAAGCTCAAGAGGGACCAGAAGGAGCAGAAGTAGCAGTAGTCATCACAGCAGCAACAGCAAAAGCAGTAGCAGCAACAGCAGCACTCACAGCAGCGTCAGCAACTGCAGCTGCAGGAAAACCAGGCTGGCGTGCGCTACTTTGGGAACATAAATGTGTCCAAGGAGGTGCGCGACCGTCTCTTCATGGCGATGTCTGACATGTCGCAGGTGGAGAAGGCGGATCTCGCATGCTACAAGGACTCACACTGTACCAAGATCCTCACACATCATAAGGAGTGGTTTGTACAGCTGTTGTCCATCCCTCCCCTTCGTATCGCTATGGGTGATGATCGGGTGGTGTATGTTGAGGGGATTGGCATTGTGGAGATGTGGTTGGAGACCCCACGTGGCATTGAAGTGGGAGTGTTCCATGGCGTGCTGTATGTACCTGATGCTGCATCCAACCTCCTCTCAGTCTCCTCTCTTACAAACACAAGACAGCGCATCGTCTTCGATGATGACTATGGCTACATCCTCAACAAGGATACAAGAGAGGAGTTGGCCAGGTCGGTGAAGGAGGGCGACATGTACCGCCTGCTGGGGGCGACCAAGATCCCGCGTGAGCAGAGTCTTGCAGCAGTGGTGCAGGCGA